>JBBKCR010145316.1:0-19394 GCA_037577295.1 Ladigesia roloffi
CACCTTCGACTTGGATGCCCTGGGGGTAAGCAAATAAACATCAAATTTTCATTTTAGGGTGAACTATCATTTTAATCTCTGCTTTTGTTTTCACTTTTTCTGTATATTTTGTTTTGTTTATTGCTGTTTATTACAGGTTTCGTTTATTTCCGTTTCTTCTGGTAATTTTTGGTTTGATATATTTTTGTTTATTTGCTTATTTGTTTATTTATCTATTTATTTATTTGTTTATTTCTGAGCTATGTCCGTTGAAGTGTTGAAGCCTCTTCAGTCAGCTGTGAAAGTGCTGATCTCTAGCTCATCTCCTCGCGGCTATGATTGGTTGAGCCCCCGACAGGCGGATCCTCATGACTATCAGATAACTAGATTGGATGTGACGCACTTCTTTGGCGGGCTTATGAGGGAATTCAAATTTCAGGGAGAAAAACAGAAACATTCAGAGTCCGAACCAGCTCAGAGCCCCAGTCTCCACACCACCGCTCTCTGATTAAACTACTATTCTCTTTGGAGGTGAGTACCACGGACTGTTTGGGCCTATTTTTGTGTCTGTTTGCAGTTTTTTTCCTCAACTATGTGGTTTGAATTTAGAAGCTAATATGCTAACGGAAGCTCAAGTTTAGAAATAAAAAAACAGCTTTTATTATTTTTATTCATTTATTTAAGAAACGTGTCACTCCGCTAGGACTGCTGTAGCACTGACACTTAACGGCATATTTATAATACTATCCAGCTGTTATGTCGAATTTTGTAATAAGTACCTCGTTGTTTTCTGCCGTAGCTAACATGCTAACGGTAAAATTAAGGTTTTTATGTGTGTGTGCGCGTGTGTGTGTGTGTGTGTGTATACGTACGTCCAAAGCTCTATATTTTTTGTTATAGTTTTTACATTATATGGTTGTGTGATGTTTTTATTCTATAGGCTTTGCTTCTTTTACTTGCTTTGTATAAATTTTCCACATTTGGCATTATTAAAGGGATCTTTCTTAGTTTCCTCTTATCTTCATCTTCTCTTTCTGTGAATGTTTGCTTTGTGTTAACAGATATGTCGTGGGATTTCGTGGTCCCAGTTTCTTTGGATGACCTACTAAAGTCAGGAGCCATCAACCAATATGTGGTTCAAGAAGTGCTTTCAGTTAAACAGCTTCCATCTTACCTGAATGGTGTGTAGATGTGCAAAATAAATTATGCATGAAATCTTTGTTTTTCCTGCTTGTTAGCCCTATACAGTTATTGTTTTTCTCTTTTCAACTGCATGTTTAGATTTTATTCAGTTATTTTGAATATTCTCACTTTCTCCTCTGAATCAGGATTTAAAGGTGCTTTGAGGAGCAAGGGCCCACTGTGCATTCTGGAACATTTTGACACTGTGTATAGTGTTCTACAGTAAGTAAACCCTCTGATTTCAAGGTGTTAAATTTTGTGATAATACAAACTGAAACACAAAATTTGGCTTCCCAAATGTAGTCTGTGAGATGCTTTGGATAAGATCTTCAGTCAAATTCCCCCTTTACACTTTAGTCTCTGTTGCTGAAGACAACCTGTTTGACTGACATATTTTATTTAATTTGCACAGGCACTGCCGTACAGTGGATGTGGGTTTGAAGGAGGATGCCCTGGAGTTTCTCATACAAGGTTGGTCGCAGTGGTTCAGATAACTTCTGATACTTTATGTATTGAAATTCACCACTTTCTCTTTCATGCTCTCAGTGGTCAGAGGCCTGTCGGTCTCTCTGCCGTCCGCGCTCCTGTCCGGCTCGCTGTCCGCCACAGACCGCAAACAGCAGCTGAACGCAGTCAAGATGAGCGTCTTTCTGCTGTGTAAACTCACGGAGAATCTGGAGAGCGACTCCTGCAGGGAGAGCATAGTGACGGCACCCAGCAAGGTATTGTACTCTCTCTCTGTTTTAATGATCAGAACCTGAAAACTTTTACTTATCCCAGGGAAATTGTTTGTGGTGCCCACCACATCACACAAGACAGTCATGAGACACCAGCATAATGTAATTAGGACTGAGTACTACAATAAGTAATTCTAATATAAATCTAAGTGGAATCTGATAGAAATCCATAAAGTAAATGTGATCACTGGAAAGAAACAACTACAAAGTGAATAGAAGTACAAATATTGCACGTTACGGTAATTAAGGGATTTGGTGCCATATAGAGTACAGCGTACAATATTGCACATTTATATTTGGTACCTGGTAAGAACATTGCATGATATTGCACCATAGACTGTTGCACATCACAGCAGATATAATGAGCAATTCCACATAATGATATATTTAAAATAGATGTCTATGTTTCTGCCCTGAATTGTCAGTTCTCCGGCAACATATTTTTGTAGTATACAGGGTTCCCACGCGTCAGGGGAATTTCTGTAATATCGGAGTTCCTGTAAAGCCTGAGTATATTTGCCTTTTGACTCTTATTTGTTTAAAGGCATGTGGCAGAAAGTCATCCCCAGAGCTTGTGTGTTGCAGGGCCGTAAGAAGGAGAAGACTGGGAAGGGCCTGCAGCATTGGGACAGCGAGAGAGAAACGGTTCTGCAGTGTCTGAGCCATCTGCTGCAGCTGGACATCCGCTCTCTTTGGAGCCTCTCCCTGGTGGAGGAGGAGTTTGTCAGGTGGATATCCAAGCCGCTATATCTATTTTCCTTATTGGTTCTCTCTTGGGGTGTACTCGCACAAAGCCTGCCTGGTACTAGGGATGTGACTTTTTGGCAAAAACACTATTTAAAAATAGGGATGTGACTTTTTGGCAAAAACACTATTTAAAAATCTTTTTTTTTTTTTATTAAAAAAATTTTTTTTAATCGACCCCCGCCCTCCTGCATGCACACAAACCCATGACGTCAGAGGGTGAAAGTTATTTTTCACAATCTTTGCCAAATCACAGTTCAGTAAATGAACAAGAGCAACTCGCCTGTTAAACTCTATTCTAGACACTCAGTTTACAAAATGCATCACTAACCACATTTAGAACTACCTAGCCAAAAAGGCTAAACCCGGTGAAATGGTCTGAAGTCACTCCTGCAGGGTGCTTGGCTCTCGGATGACTGTGCATGGTAGTGATTGATCTGTGGTATGCCAGCTCTGTTTGCACTGAACATTATTGCCATTTAATGTAAACTGAACATTAACTAGCTTTAGGTCTTTGCATTATTAATGCCGCATATTAACATTTTGTTTTTTTCTTGTGGAGTAGCCTATGGGCTAGTAGACCTAGCCTAGCTTTAGTGTTGGTGACACCCTCGGGCTGAATTAATGTGTTACATGATGTATTGATGTAACATCCTCATTTCTGTTCCGTGTATTTTTTTTTGGGAGTGCCTTAACTGAGAACGGTATTCAAAATGACTATACGATATTTTTCGAGCTTTGGAAAATCATTTCTCATCCCTACACGGTACAGTGCCTGAATCGGACTGTACCGTGCCTGAACGTGACTGTACCTCTCCTGACTTCACTGGGTGCCTGTGTTCACATATTGACTCAAGCATGCCTGTCACAGCATCACATTGGGGATCCTGCACCCTCAGACATAGAAACTGGTCACATCATTCATCTTGTTGGTAGCTGCCAAATATCTTTGCTAGAAAAATGGGAAGATGAGTGTAACAGGTACAACTAGGAACCGCACACAATTACTCAAACACTGCAGCTCTGCAGTCTCAGTTTGGTAATCGGGACGCCCCTGGACAGGGTTAGTGGTCACAATAGATCAGGGGTCCCCAAACCGATCCAGATAGGGCTGCTGTGGGTGCAGGTTTTCCTTCCAACCAAGCAGGAGGCACATCTTGTATTTCAGTTACTCAGGTGTGGCGCTTTTTGGTTGGAATGCAAACCTGCACCCACAGGGGCCCTATCTGGACTGGTTTGGGGATCCCTGCTATAGATTATCTTCCTCCTGTCCAACTGAGACAGGCCCACATCCTCAAGCGTGCCTTGCCCTGTATAAATTTCACGCACAAGTCAAATAGACAGGGTTTAGGTTCTATCTACATTGCCTAGTGTTGGTGCACTCTTTACATTCTTTGCTAACTATAATCTTTGCTCAAACATCATATACCATTTTAGTTGTTTATGGAAAAAATGCTTTATGGCAAACTCAAATTTTTGTTTTGTTTATTTTTTTCTAAATATGTATGTATCTAAATATATATTTGTCATTTTTCTTTTAATCTAACCTGGGTTGTGTGTAGTTGTGTGACGTGTTGCTGTTACAAGCTGCTTGAGAATCCCACAATCGGCCACGTGAAGAACAAACCCACACGAGATGCCATCATCCATGTACTAGGAGTTATGGTGAAGAAATACAACCACATGCTTGGTAGGTAAAACACACATACGCACGCGCACACACATGGATGGAATGATGGAGATATGTTTGTGTAAATTAGAGCAACACTTTGTAGCATGCATGAGAAAAGTCATGTTCATTTGCAATTGTAACCAGCATGTAACCAATTGTAACCACCATGTTTTGAAATTGGCCCAAAAAAAGGAGCTAGAATAGCAAATAAGCTTCTTACAGGTGTAGTCTATGCTGTTTTGGTCTGAGTGCAATGAAGCAGATGTGTGATCCTTAATTTTACATAAAGCCCTGTGTGTGTGTTGCAGGAGCGTGTGTGAAGGTGATTCAGCTGCTACAGCACTTCGAGCAGCTCTCCTCAGTTTGTGCGCAGGCGGTGTCGACCTGGAGCTCAGAGTACGAGGTCCGAGCCGTCATAGGCGAGATCATGAGGTAAAATATGCCGCTGCGGTGCTATTACTTTAAATTTCGCCGCTTTTCTTTCATTATTTCCACTTTCATAGAGGTGTGTTTTGATGTTCACTGTGCATTTCGATGTTCACTGTGCATTTCATGTGTTTGTTCAAGAGAGATTGGGCAGAAGTCCAGCGATGAGCTGGCCAGAGAGGGCTCCGGAGTGAAGGCCTTCTCTGCCTTCCTGTCTGAGCTCAGCACTCTTGTTCCTGAAGCCATGATCCCAAACATCAGTGTGCTCCTTACACACCTGGAGGGAGAGGTGAGCACCAACATCAGTTGCACTAACTTACATCGTTTGGCAGACATTTTTAAATCCTAACAAATCACTTTCGAAGTAGAAAACTGAGTTCTAAGACTGCAAAAGAAGAGGATATGCTCTGAACAGACAAGACTTCTTCAGTACGGCTTTGAAAGAAGAGGTAGATTGTTCCGCCAGTGGGGAGCTTTTAAGGGGGAACCTTAAAGGCCCCCGGGTCCAGCCGAGTTTTCTGTGTGTTGGGAGTGCAGAGCCAGACTATGTTCTTAGGAGTGGAGGGGGGAAAAACTAGGAATACGAGGCTGAATGATTGGATGAAGCTTGCTGGGTGTTCATCCAGATATGGGGGAAATATACACAGCAAAAAATAATGATTTGAATAGAGAACCACACTATATCCACGTATATTTTTGCCCATCTATGATACCAAGACCTGCATGAGCTCACTGGATAGCGTTCTGGGGTTCCCGGTGTTCCTGTTCGGTAGGTAGTCCTGACGGAGCAGTGACCGTGTACTGCTTTGTTATAAGGACCTGCCTTTAAAAAGCTCCTCGCATCTTTTCTGTTAGACAGAAGAGAGAGTGAATAGAGCTTACAGTGTATGCACACGCATGCCAGGACATGTAGACCCTCCCAGCAGGCTTTCAACTTCATGTTGTTGAGTCTGATGGTGATCAGCACATGCTTAATTCCTAGATTGCTTAAAACTGAAATCTGATTGTGTGTGTAGAGTTCCAGTTTGCGCGTGGCAGTGTGTGAGGTGTTGGGAGAGGTGCTGGTGCGAGTGTTAAGCGGGGATAAGCTTGACGATTCTGGCCGAGCGGATCGAGATCGTTTCCTGGACACGCTTCAGGAGCACATTCATGACACGCACTCGCACGTCAGAGCTCGGGTGCTGCAGGTCTACACCCGAATAGTCAACAGCAAGGTACAGCTTTGTGTGTATTATAATTAGTGATCGACCAATATTGATTTTTTAAATTAGATACCAATTATTTGCATGTTTATAGGCTCGATAATTGGTATTCAGAAGCGATATTAATTTACTATTAAACCTGTTTTTGACACAATTATTACAGCACCACTGAACTGAACAAACTTTTATTTGTAACGATCACTCCCTCCCTGCATACAAATAAAAACTAGGGGTCTGAAAGTGTAAAAAATACTAAATAATTAAGGTCCACTGTTACTAGTCTTCAATGGTGCATAAACTACATATCAGTCATTTATGTAACACATCTAATGTGTGCTTTAACAGCTGCTATGCTTAGTAAAGTTTTCTAAATATAATATTGGGAAACAAGTAAATATACTTTACCGTTGCACGCAGTTTTCCCTCAGACGCTGTGCTGCAATGGTTATCAAGCGTGTAATTCTCAAAACACCCACAAGTGGGCGGTGTTTATCGGTGAATCTGATGATGCAAAACCGATAACCAATTATGGTAAAATGATTAAATATCAAGAAAAATATTAGTAAATCGATAAAACTGTCTATTTCTAATTATAATGGGGTGGGGGTGGTACTTCTATGATCTTGAAGAAACAGAATAATCTGTTTGTCTCTTTCTCTCTCAGGCTTTGCCATTATGCAGATACACTGTGGTGATGGGTTTGGCTGTGGGGCGTCTCGGCGATAAATCGGTCAATGTGTGTAAGAGTGCTATCCAGCTCCTGGCCGCCTTCATCGCCCACAATCCATACAGCTGCAAGGTACATACACTGATTTAAAAGCATACAAATGAACCTACGGTCCTTTCCTTTTTTTAGCTACGGATTTACTCTCATGTACTGTTTTACCAAATTGACTACTGTTGTCGCTACAAGTCATTTGATACAGAGATGAGATTTTATGTAATACTTTTCTATTAGTCCATGTCCACATTGGCGTCTGAACCGTTTTTTGGGCATTAGGGGGAACCAGGTGAGCGCAGACTGTTTTTCTGCTCATTGGAGTGAATCACAGGGTCCACACGGGCGTTCCGCCACATGTGAAATTGAAGAAACAAAAAATAACCATGCATGCAATAGCATATTGCAGTCATTTTCTACCAGAATTCTATTTGAAAAAAATTTAAGAAAACGTCAGTACTGCGTTTATATGGCACTCTGTTTATGTTCTAGAGGACTGAATATGTCTCATGATTCAATTGTTGTTGGAAACATGACCAGTCAAAGGTTGAGGGAAAACTGAAAACAAATCCCAACATGTCCACAATCCAAAAAGAGAATAATTATCTGAGATTCAAACGTCTGTGTGGACAAGGCCTTGAAGTCCCAGTTTCTGTTCTGGCTTAAATTTTATTTATTTATTTTACAGCTTAGCAGCATGGACTTAAAGAATCCTCTGGAAAAAGAAACAAATAAACTTAAAGAGATGAGAGAGAACATGAAGGAGAAAGCACCAGGTACATGCTTCTGTTTCATTCCTTTCTCGGCCCTCCAGAACATTACCCAGTGATGATACCAAGGCGAATATGAGCTGGCTGGATGAGAGTCTGGAGTTTTCTGTGCTCTGACGGGTAATCTTGACAGGACAGTGGAGATTGGCTGTTTTGTTGTAAGGGCCCGCCTATATTCACAAAGCCCCGCCCCTTTCATGCTCCTCTAGAGATATGGAGGGTAGGCGGTGGGAGGGGCTGACATTGTCCAAACACACACACACACACACACAGATATATTTTCAGCTCTGCTGGATCTAGTCAGCTGTGAACTCTGTCTTTGGTAATCTGAGGGTGCAGGTTAACTTAAGAGGCATATCGGTTGTGTGCACGCTGGATACGTTTTGTTTAGAAATCTTTCCTCCCATACTGCTGTCTCGCTAATCTAATTCTGTGTGTCTCCTTAGTTGCTGTGATCTCAGCACATGATCTCTGGGCTGCTATGGAGCCAGAAGTCTCAAACACGGTCATAAGTTACCTGGAGGCTGGGAGTGAAGGAGAGAATGACGATGAAGAGGAGGAGGAGGAGGAGGAACTAGGTGGGAGTGACCAAGACACTGCCATCCAGATCGCACAGTACCTCAGACACAGCAAATACAGGTAACAGAAATGGTAAAGCACACCGAACCTTTTATATCTGACAATACATTTGACCCCAGCGACGTCATGGTTGAGTTTGCGGCCTCGGCCGTTCCGATTTTTTAAAATAAATTTTATTTATTTACTGAGACTAATAATTGCTGGCGGAAATTCTGTGAAATTTGTGGAAACCACAGACTTTTTTTGTAATATCACTATTGATGTAAATTCAGCTACATTCATATCAAAGGGCTACTGAGGTGTCTATGGTAAGCCTGGGTTGGGTATTTCAGAACTACTACTCAGGAGTATCTAAACACTTTCATATCCACAAATTAGTATCACATCTCCCATTTCATTCAGTTGCACATAAACAAATCATACACACATCACGCACATACTCCCCTGACCGGTTGTGTGTTCCATGTCATATGTTTCATGTATGTCCACAGGCTACATTTCCATACTAAATACAACTATACATGTTCTGTTACTGCAGAGTACACAAAGCAAGGGTATACAAATGCATCTTGAAATGTGAGAAATACCATTTTACTCATAGGGGGTTTGAAAGTAGCCAATCCGAGAGCATTATTTATTTTTCAATGCTTCTGATTGGCTTCTGCCCTGTGATTCATCTTTGGCAGCTGCAGTCCAGAATTCAGCCTCAGGAGAGTTTTGGTGTGGGTTGACTTGAGTGTACCGTTACATTCATTATTTTACTATAAATGTTTTTTATTTGTTAATTTGTATTAAGTCGGTTAATAGGAAAAAAGACCATCATTTGCAACATACTGATGCTAGACTAGCTTTTTTTTCCCCCGCACAAATTTGCAGCTCCCGCGGGTCTCGCAATTCATGGTTTCAGAACGTGAACTTTTAGGAGTCAACCACACAGGGTACTTATTTCTGTGTCTTTGTGTCTGTCTTTAGACAGGCCGTTCATCTATGTGTGCGCGCCCATGGTCTTTATCCTAAGTCTCCGTTCTTCTCTGCTCTGGCTGATCTGAACTCGGACACGCTGCTCAGCACGCTGGCGTCTCTCTTCACAGGTATGTGTGAGCGGGTGCATGAGTGGTGAAGGTCTTGAAATTTGGATGTTGGACATTGTGTCTATCACTGATGACTGGATGACTGTCCCTGGGACAGGCTGACAAAGTCTCTCTGGAAAAGGCCCTCGACACATTGACCCACTATGTGAGAAAACAGAAGCAGGTACCTGGTGCTTTCCCCCTCTCATGTCTTTGCGTTCCTTCCCCGGTTCTACTGAACATTACCCAGTGATGATACCAAGGCGAATGTGAGCTGGCTGGATGAGAGTCTGAAGTTTTCTGTGCTCTGATTGGACGGGTAATCTTGACAGGACAGTGGAGTTTGACTGTTTTGTTGTAAGGGCCCGCCTATATTCACAGCCCTGCCCCTTTCATGCTCCTCTAGAGGTGTGGAGGGTAGGCAGTGGGAAGGGCTGACATGGTGTGTGTGTTTGGACACAGATACATTTTCAGCTCTCTGCTGGATCTAGTCAGCTGTGACCTCTGTCTTTGGTAATCTGAGGGTACAGATTGACTTAATGACCTCATTCTGATTTCTTTATACGCCGTTTTCCAGCATTTTAACTTCTTACTCAATTAAAGATGCTCCACAAATGCTCCTACGACTCAAGATATTTCTCACATGTATAGTCATACAGGTACTACATGCAGCAAAATGTGTCCTGAAACGCTCCTTTAGACTGCAGAATTTTATGAACAATTTAAATTGGTATAAAAATCTGCAATTAGACACTAAAAATAAACAAGAAATATGTACATGTATGTATGTGCATAATAACCACAACAAAGTTTTAAATCTAAGTTTCTACAACCCACATCTTACAAATACTTAAATACATATTCATATCCACACATGCAGGCCTTTATTACACATGCAGGCCTTTATTACAGATGCTGCAATAGTTCAGAAAAGAATACACCCGTGCATTTACACACATGCTGCAAACTGTACATACAAATGGATGGGAGTGGTCTTGTACTTTTCCCCATGACTGTATTGTGCTATGCTGTGGTTATTCTGTTATTTCACTGTTTCTGTGAGTCTTACCACTTTTCATTGCCCTTGAAGGTCCCGAAGAGAAGCAGGAGCCAGAGCTGGTCGCGTGTGATCAGCCGGCCACGCCACAGGAAGCAGGAGAAAACGACGCGGACGAGGGGAAGGAGAATGAGCTGAAGAAGCAGGAGATGTTGGTTCAGTACCTGAGAGATACTGAGAGTTTTGCCCAGCAGGTGGAGAGGGCCATTTCTATAATCAACAACATGCTGTACTGGAAAACCACGACAGGTGAAGATTTATCTATCTACAGACGTAAACGATGTTGTTCATACTTTGTTGCTTTTATTCTACGAGCAATTTCTTCTTAATCGGAAACGACACCGTCATCTCCTAGAAGGGAATCAGACAATGTACGAGAGGTGTCACTGTGGAGAAAATATTTCTCTGCTTTTATTTGTATTTGGAAAAAATTGGCTTAGCCGATGTTAGTGATCAGGAAAAACTCATCAGCAATTATAGGAAGCGTTTAATTGCTGTAATCGACAAAAACATTTCTGTTGATTGCTGAGAAGAGTAGGAATAATATTGGACATGCCACTTTTTGTCCAAATATAAATAAAGCTGAGAAACACGTTTCTCCAGTGACTCCTCTTGTACATGGTCTGAGTTTTTCCTGTGTCATTTCCAATTAAGAAATTTACATGTAAAAATATTACTCAATTTTCTTGGGGTATAAATAATTTTATGACTATCTAATCTGTATGTAATTTTGGGAGGGATTTACTGCCCCCCTGCCCCGACCTTGCTTGTGGATGTAATGTAGTCTCTGCCTCTGATTGGCTGACGTGGACACGCTTTTAGCCAATTACTTTATTCCCTTCATAAAAGGGGCGGTACCATTTGTGCATAGAGGGGTATCTAAAAAGGAGACCAGAACAAGAGGAGAGAGAACATGGAGACACACACACACCGTGTGGAGATCCTTCCCTCTAGAACATTAACTCAAACAGCAGGAGACCTGCAGAACCTGCAAGTTGAAGTATAGGAACAGAGTCCAGTTCAGAGTGTCAGTACCCGATCCGTGCCGGCTGCCCAATTGGTGGCGCGAATGCGCTCTCCAAAAGCTGTCATGTTGCTGCCCAGTCGGTACCAGACACCACAAACTTTGACCGACTGAAATTCTGTATGGCAGACAGTGTTTACGATCCACACAAACACAAATTTTACTGGACGAAATATAAATGGGAAAATATACTGTGAATTCTTAGGTTAAGATTTTTGTGTCTGTCATAAAACACTGCCTTTAAGCAAGAAAAAAATGAGATACTGAGTGTGTGAAGGCCAAATAATAATTTTTACATGAGAGAAATAAAAAAATAAAAACCTACAGTGCAACATTTAAGGACACGACAGACCATATATCACAACATAAACAAATTAGAATAACCTATTGTGCAATAAATAAATTGGCGGGGGGAAACACTGGTTCATTTTTCATCCACCGTCTTTACCTTTGTTCAACCCGGACTAAGTGTATGTTTGTGTGTGGAGCTCTTAACCATTTGTCCAGCATACACTGGACATATAGAATTAACTTTAAGGCCTTGCTGACCAATACAAGCTTGTTTTCAGAGTTGAACAAAATGAATAAGTAAAAACAAAACCTGTATATGTAATGTGTGTCTGTTTGTAATATATTTGTTCTAGGTTTTTAATCTATCACATCTGTCACTTGGATGATTAATGTCCGATTTAGACAACAGGGTGGTGGAGGATGGCAGCTTGGTCTGTGTGAAAAGGAATGGAGGAATGAGAGGCAGTGTTGTTCAATGGACAATGTTCTGGGAAACCGTGGGTCCTGCCCTGGTGCAGAAACTGTTTAGAGATGGTTTGAGGAACACAAGTTGATGTTAACTTGGCCTCTAATTTTCCCAGATCTCAAAAAACAGGCATTGACAAATATCTGTTTCGGGATGTTTAGCCAGTAATTAAGACGAAGGCAGTTTCATTGCACCAAAAATGAATTGCATGGTGTAAACTGCAATATGTGCCCTTAAAGCAAATGTCTTTGAAAAAATCAAGGCGCTCTGTTAACTTATTGTTCTTTGCTTCTGTTCCCCACCCCAGTGGTTCAGGAGGCGGTGCAGTTCTGCGTGGCAGCGCGTGAGTTCAGCGTGGCTGACTCCGTGTGTGGGGTGAGGAAGATGCTGCCTTTGGTGTGGTCCACAGATGCTGCAATCAAAGATGCTGTAATACAAGCATACAGACGGCTGTACCTCAATCCTCATGGCGAAAACACCAGGTGGGCGTGTCTCCTCTCAGGGGTCGGGATCTCTGGGGATGTGTAGATTACAGATTTTGATGGCATAATTTTCAGTTTCACAACATTGTTTATTTTGTGATATGAACACATGCAAAATAATCGCATTCTCCCGAGGTTTTAACCTTTTATTCCCTGCTGTCTTTAAAAGAAAATGCACAAAAAACATAAATGGAATATAAACAAATGAATACTGCTGTTTAAAATGCAAGTAATATAAGCAGTGAAAACAGTCAATTTGTTTTGAATTACATTTTCCCAATTTTAAAAAGAGGCTTCAGTTGCTTCTTTGGTGGAAATGAAGCGCGTTTCGTTTTTTCCTCTGCTGTTTAGTGCTGTCAGGTGAGCCGTCATTCGCTGATTGTACTGTTACCAACAGAAACCAAGTTGAGCTTTGGCTTTGCCATTCAGCATTTCATAAGTATGTTTTGCCACCCCCACCCCCCAGCTGAATCTTAAATCTTTAGTGAAAGAACACATTCCTCTAAACCGAAGAACACCACACCACTGGAAATCCCAGCAGCCTGTCCCTGCACTGACCATTCTCTTCCAGCATGTGGTGTGTTTTATCCATTAAGTGGAGTGGATTCTTTCACCAAAGATTCCACATGGGTTTCCAAACACCCCGCCCCCTAAAAGGATGTGACTTTGCATGTATGCAGTAACCCTGTCCCCACATCAAGCCAGTGACTAAGTCATTTTAAAACAACATATAATTTTTTTCTTTTGTTATTGTTTTCTTTCCGCTACTGACAGAGCCAAGGCCCAGACTCTGGTGGACAGTCTGTCTGAGTTAATGGTCGACGCCTCTCTGGGAACCATTCAGTGTCTGGAAGAAATTGTGAGTAAATGATTCGCTTGCTGAGGGTCATGTTTACATTTCAGAAGACCAAGTATGTTTTCACTCTTTTGCCCTCTGGATTTGTGAGCAAATAATGGTGTACCAGTTTAATACACACATTCTCCGCTCTAACAGTTTCTTAATCCTGCTTGTAGTGTAACCGCACGGTTTCAGAAATCCCTTACCCTGACTGACCTAAACCAACTTATAACATAATCTGGATCGGGGTTGTTTTGAGCAGGATTAAGAAACACAATCTCTGCTTTTTTTATCCTAGATATATTTTTCTCATCTGCATAAATTGCATATTAGATTTATTAAAGGTACTAAAGACATCAGTTACTGAAGTCTGATACAGGTTGTGCAGGTTTTAAGGGCTTAAACTAAAGATGAATGTGAGATTGGACCTGGAAAGCCACAAAAAAATTTAAACAGCCTTTTCCAATTCTAGTTACAGACTGAAGACTTTAAAGTGTTTTTCTTCCCTGTTTTATTCATGCAGTTTATCTCCACACTTAGTCTGTCCGTCTGTCTCGGTCTCTAGGTGCAGGAGTTCTTTGGCAGTGAGAGCGCCCTGCAGACGTCCGTGGTGCAGGTTCTGTGGGAAAGGTTCTCTGGGAAGAGAGAAACGTCCTCGCTGCACAGGAGAGCGGCGGTCCTGCTGCTGGGCATGGCGGCACGGTGAGACAGGAACTCTCAGCCATCACTTCAAATATATCCTCCTGAGTACCTAAGGAAAAATATGTCTCGCATTTTTTTTGTCTGATTTTATATCTATTTGGGCCTAAAAAATGTTTTATTTCTTTGAATATATTATTTTAACTTCCCACCATGTCCTCTGTAGAGGACAACGGGATGATTTATGTGAATATAGAACTGATATTAGGAAATGGGGTAAGTTATATTAACCCAAGAACACATTACATTTGATCATAACCAAACAATTCTGTACCACTCTTCGGTGGGTTGTTGCTTGCAAGGACAGGAGAACATGTGTTTTAGTTCAACAGTGAATTGTAAGTCACAGAACCTCCTCTGGACATTTAGATCACATAGTCCCGGAGGCTGGGTTTCTTTTTGGTACATTTTCCATTTGCTGCCCCTCCTGTATGTCCTGCCACTGCAGTCCTCGTTCCCCGCATGAGAACCCGTCACAGGCCACATCACTGTAGAACCTAGGAGGTCCTCTTCAGAACACTATAGGGTTTGATGGGGGAACTCCTAATATTTAAGGATGGTACAGTGGGACAATATGTCCATTATAAGGGACATAGATGAAGCCGCCGTGTCTCAGGAGGATATAGCCATTCAAATTATAATGATTTATAACCGTGTGTGTACAGTGCTGAAAGGGAAGTGGTGCTCAGTAACTTGGACACACTTTGTTCCGTGGCTCTGGGAGAAAAGGTGACTGAGGATTACCTGCTGGCCAGAGACACAGTCATCACCATCGTCAATATAACGGACCATGTCCGGGTAAGTGATGCAGTTAATTTGTGGGCGCATTCCAAGAACCCCAGGTCACGTTACAGTGAGAAATAAACAATAAAACAATTAAAATAAAACTGCTAATGAAATCTGTGTTTTAAATCGAGTACACCATTTTGAGCAGGTGTGTTTTGAGCTGTGTTTTAAATAAGGAAAGGGAATCAATGTTCCTTAAGACTGGACAAAGTGCCAATATAAAGCAAATCTCACAGCTGGGGAGGGGTAAGTTTAGGGATGCACTTAAATGTGAGAAGTAACGTTTTGAAAGTTTATCCTGGCTTCTATGGGCAACCAGTGAAGCTGTTTGATCCAAAACATAAAGACTGTTGATATAACTGCACATATAAAATATCAACCGTGAATGCAGTCTACATTCTGTGGATCTTACTAGTTTCTCAAAGAGGTTAATGTAGCTAACAAGTAATTCAAGTGTATTTCCACAGTTTAGAATCATTAAACCTTGTCAGGGAATTATCAGGCAACTGAACAATCACTCAGTTTACATTCGAGTTTAAAAAGTCAAAACAGACTGAGTTTAATAAGATGATTTAAAACATGCAAGCAGAAAGCAGGAATGGTATAACAAAGGCTTTCTGGAAGGGTAAACTTGGGCATGCATGCCTAATGTGCCCCAAATAAATATTTATCCATCTTTATATTACATGCAAGGCATTTGGCAGACACACTTATCCAGAGCGGCTTAGTTACAGGGATGGTCTCGGTCATTAAGGAGGGTGGGTTTGAACCTGCAACATCATGGACATTGGGTTGCAGGTCGCAGTGGTTAATAGGTGTTTACCCACAAGGACACTACCAAACTCATACATATATAAACATCTGAGTGAATGGTTTGTGTTTATATATATCTTAATTCTAACATTTCCAAAGGTTTTGCCTTGCCCCTGGATCACGTCTGCCAATAAGCATGCTTTAAAGTTTTCCTAGTGTGAATGAAACACACCCTCACACTCTATCAATAAGTGTCCCATTACTTTTTTCCTTTGTTTCAGCAATCTAAAGGAGTCCCATTCCGGCTGCCTGTGGATCACCACCTCTTCAGGTGCCTGACACAGGCCATCGCTGATGGTACGCTAAACACATCCGATGTTCTTTAAATTTGGTTAAATAAACAATTTAAAGTGGTCTGTTCGTACATAATTTGGGCTTCCAGCTCATAAAACCCATAATAGAAATTCACAAATATTTGAACACTAGAGTTTTGCTGCTCTAACCGTTGCTCTGTCCGCTCTCTACCGTAACAATGCAAATTTCCTAATAAATATTCAAGTTGTGGGCCCTGAAACTATAATCTATGCAAGTTTATGGAAATAAATAAACTTTGCCATAATTGGAAATTGTCTGTATATGTACACATGAGTTATCCTCTGAGAAATGGGAAGGCTGTATAA
This sequence comes from Ladigesia roloffi, assembly GCA_037577295.1. Lineage (NCBI taxonomy): Eukaryota > Metazoa > Chordata > Actinopteri > Characiformes > Alestidae > Ladigesia > Ladigesia roloffi. The sequence goes on from JBBKCR010145316.1 coordinate 16,156, forward strand.
ATAATCACCCTGTTCTCTGTAGGAGTCATCTTGTCAGATCCTCACTGGCAGACTTTCATGGAGCAGGCGGTCCGTCTGTTCTACTTCCTGGCGGAGAGTCCGGATCAGCTGTGTGCGGGGCTACTGCAGCGCTCCGCCCGGCTCCTGCTGGAGCAGCTCTCCGAGGCCGGGGAGCACAACCAGTCTCACGTCTCTGAGGGGTCCCAGGAACCGGGACCGCAAGGTGAGGAATAAAACCTCGGCTTCCTCAGGGGGCTGTACTCGCTTACTGAAGTATCTTTCTTTTTTATGAGAAACGCTCCTGCAACATTTAGCTGACTTCTGCCTTATTCACAGATTTTAGGCCATTTTTGGGTACCTTACCCAAAAATATCATGCTGTAATATGAGATTTTTTTAGTTTTACTTTTAAACGTTACGGTAACATAAAAAAATATAACCATATTAAATATTTTTAACTGTTACTGATACGTACGTATACTTAAAGGGAGCCATGTTACAGACACACAGGTTATGTTGCTTCTGCTTTTTTACTGAACAGTACAGGAACAACATTCCAACGGCCAGTAAAAATATACAGTGTATATATACTGCAGCTACCAGGAAAAGTCATTAATCTGCTTCTTCATTTTCCTTATCTTCGTCATGGGCAGGGGTGAAATGTTTTTGGTGTCATGAAAAAAATTCGCATTAGCCGCACCAAGCCAGAGGTTTCAAAATTTTGGTAAAAAATAGCGACTTGTTTAAGACTTGTTTTACTTTGAAAGAATATTATGTAGTCAGAGTTTATGATTTGAAATTGGTGCAGCTAGTGGTTGTGGAGTTGCTCCTGCAATGAAGCAAGGGTAATGGGTTTGAATCCCAGCACTGCTGGAGTCACCACTGAAGTTCCCTTCAGTGAGCTACCACCCCCCACACGCTGCTCCCCGACACCGCTTGTTGGTGGCAGGCCCCTGCTTCACTCTGAGATTTGGTTAAATGCAGATAAAGAATTCCACGCTGTGTTGTTTTCACACCTGACTATAATTAATTAACCATTATAGTAACGAGTCGCCACTCCACAGTGGTGATATTAGCAGTTGGGATTTGAACCCCAGCCTTCTGATTGCAGGTGACTGGCTGCCCTGGGCCACATTACTTTATATTAGACAAATCACTGTGAAGGTAAATCCTTGACCTCCCCCTCTCCCCCTGTGTGTGGTTGTGTTCAGTGAGCTGCATGAGTTTGGCCCAGCTGCTCTCTCTATGTGGAGCTGTGGCCTTCTGGCAGGTCTCTCACCTGGAGAGGAGTGTGAGCTCCGAGCTCCGCAGGAGGAGAGGAGAGAGGGAGGAGAAAGAGGAGAAGGAGAAGGGGCCTCTGGGAAAGAACAAGGTATGTTTTCTTTTTGTTATCACATCCATAATATATTTTAGCACCGGGCATCATTGAAGTTGGAAGTTCTCGCTTCCAGCTGCAGCCTCCACAGCCCTGCTGCCTTTATCTGACGATTCTCCCACAGACACGAAAAGCAAAATTTGGATGCAAATTTAAATAGACATCAAAAATTCTAATCAAAGTTAAATCTTGTTTTGTCCTGTAGGGGGCGAACGACAGCAGCGTGGAGGAGGAGCTCGGGCTGACTGGCGCCTCGGCCGAAGACACGGAGGCCGAGTTCATCCGGAAAATCTGTGAAACCGAACTGATGGCCGGTGAGTTCTCTTTTCAACGTGGATTTCTTTATGTAAAGGGCTGTTGCTGATTGCATACTACTTTTATTCATTTATTTTTTTAGAGAGGGGGAAATTCGTTGTATAATGCAGATCTCAAAAGATCTTTTCTATGGTCTATTTATTTGCCTAACCAGTATATACATTAACTGACCCAGACTGACTTTTATCATTTAAATTGAGTGAGTGAATGGGTCTGAGTGGTTGGAGGCACAGGTGAAACATTCTACATGCTGGTGTGGGTGTGTGTTCTAAAGATGCACAACATTTCATTTAGATGGTCATTTATTTATATTTTTTTTCAATTGACCATTTTTCTTTTAATTTATGCATTTTTGCTTTCTTTTATTTCCTTCAACATGACCATTTATTAAAATAGAACAATTTTGTTTTTGTCTGTGTGTAGATGGGAACCTGTTGAGTGCGTTTCTGCCGCTGCTGGTGAAAGTGTGTCGCTCTCCGGGTCGATTCTCGCACCCACAGCTCACCACAGCCGCCTGCCTTGCGCTCTCTCAGTACATGATGATCAGGTGAGGAAAACAAAACACTAAAGATATATCAAAACCTCTTCAGTCCTGCCAGAAGCGTGTCCATCTGAAATTCACTTTTTGTACAGTAACTTGTGTACTTCTGTGATCAGTTGTGATTTTGAATTGTAATTGGATGATTCTTATTTAACCATGAAGCCTTACACATGTAAATTTCCAACAATGATTTATTTTGGACATTATTAAATACTTTTTGGGGGAAACCCTTTAAAATATATATATATATATACGTCTTATTACTCCTGACATCAAGGCTCGCCTGAAAGAACACCTTTAAGATTTTGTCTGCATTTGTGGCACCTGAATTGTAATTAAATGTTTTGTCTGTCTTATCTCTTCGTCTTGTTAGTCCGGCAGTATGTAAGGATAATATCCGTCTGCTCTTCACCGTGTTGGAGAAATCGCCTCTCCCAGTCATCAGAGCGAACACCATCATCGCACTCGGAGACCTCACGGTTCGCTTTCCCAACATTCTGGAGCCGTGGACCCCCAACCTGTACGCCAGGTACTGCAGCTGATTTCGGACAGGTCTACTGGTAACGTCCCACCACTAGTAAGTGGAGCTGGCAACTAAAATAGGGAATGCCAGCTAATGTGCTCTCTGTGTTTGGGGAGGCCCTGGTGAGGTTTAGGGCTTTTGCCCTGTGACCAGAAAGGCGTGGATTCAAATTCCAGGACTGCTAGTGGCACCATTTAAGGTTCCTTTGAGTAAAGTACCATCCCCACACACTGCTCCTGGCTGTCCGCTGCTTCCCTTGGTAAATGCGTTAAATCGATTGAAAACAGAGAAGAAAAATAATCACTTTCACTTTCATAAAAAAACGTTTGTGACTAGGTGTGTTAACAGAGTGATATGGTTTCTCTGAATGTACCCTGTTCACTAAGTGAAGCAATGAGCAAGTTAAATAGAGAGGAAGAACTGTGTGTGTGTGTGTGTGTGTGTGTGTGTGTGTGTGTGTGTGTGTGTGTGTGTGTGTGTGTGTGT
>JBBKCR010145328.1:0-16926 GCA_037577295.1 Ladigesia roloffi
ATAAAAGACAGAAGTATGGATAAACTCCCGCACACACACACACACACACACACACACAAACACACACACACATAACTCTCGCGCATGCACACACGCGCACAACACGACAGAACTCTCACGCATGCAGACCCACACCACGAGAAAACTCTCTTGTGCACGCAGACACACACCAAAAGAGAACTCTCGCGCACACACACCACGACAAAACTTGCGCACGCAGAACCACGAGAGAACTCTCTCGTGCACACACACACACACACACACACACACACACCACGAGAGAACTCTCGTGCACACACACACGAGAGAAATCTTGCATGTATGCACACACACACAACAGGGGAAATCTCACACACGCACACATACAACAGAGGCAACATTTATAGTATTATTTTATCTGAATAAAAGTGAATGGTGATCAGGGAGCTTACATATCAGTTATATAAACTTGAAGCATCAGTATCAGCATCCGTATCGGCCAATCACCTAGACAAAAAATCAGTACTTGGTATTGGGTAAAAAAATCCTGATCCCTAATATTCATATTTATTTCATATAGCACATTTCATGATTCTGTACAGTTTTTTGTTTGTTTTTTGTAATTAAGTTCAGTACTGTTTTATGGAGTGTTGTGTTTTTATTTACTTTTTAAAAAATCCCCTATCCATTTTTAAAAATATCGGTTAATTAATCGGTTATCGCCAAGTACAGACCAACCTAGCTATCTGTATCGGTAAAATTCAATATCGGTCAACCACTAGTACCGTCCCTCTCTACTGCAACAGACTGTCTTTGGTAGGAAAAAAGGGAGAAGGCGCGGTCTTACTAAAAATGAGTAAAAGCTTTAATGTTAACATAAGTCATTCCTGCATGCTACTGAGATTAATATTTTTGTGATGATCCTGACACCTTTATTTGGTGGTGGTGCTGGCGGGCGTACGACTGCTATGCCAATAAGCGACTTTAGGCTTTACTTTGTAATTTTACTAATTATTCAGTATCTCGAATAAAAATGAAAAAGCATTTTATGCCCCTTTCCCCACACCCAAATCAGTCCCTGTTTCTAAACTTTTGGCATGTCTTTGGTGTCAGATTTCTCACTGCCCTTCCCCCACATTTTTCCATTTCTCTTTTGACAGTCCTCTGACTAAATCAAAGCAAATCATAGACTGGATCTTTGTTTTCATCACGTTGCACTTTTGTGCATGTGCTGGCTTTACTGCAAGCCTCAAAGCAATGACTAGCCATTTTATGATAAGAACATTCATCTAAAAAGTAATCCAAATTTAATTGTAGTTTAACAAGCAGTTATAATTGTTTTACCTGCTGACCTTGAGAGAACTTCGCAGAATATGTATCGTCTGTCTGGATTGATCACAACGAATGAAGTGATCTCACACACAGTATGATTCATGTGTCAGTTTTCTACGGTGGCTGAGAAGGGCAATACAAATGTACATTGCAAAAACAAATTTACGTTCAAAACAAAAATTTACAAGATGCGAAACACTTTTACAAATCCAGAAACAAATTTGCAAAAGATAAAAACAAATGTACAAGATTCGAAACACATTTACAAATCCGTAAACATATTTACAAAATATAAAAACAAGTTTACAAGATGAGAAACACTTTTACAAGTGGCAAATCAAACGGAGAGGGTAGGTCCTTAAACAGGAAGTGCTTATCGATGACTTTCTGTGTCACTCAAAATTTTTAGCGGCGCGAAAGTGTAAGGAGTTTGTGGCTGTAATGATATTTTGTCCATTTTGCGGGAACCATTTCAGTCAGTTGGCACGCTTTTGTCATTCATGTGGAAAGTGTTTAGACTTTTTAAAAGACTTTGACCAGGCAGGAGAAACAAATGAGTTGACTCACAGAAAGTCATCGATAAGCACTTCCTGTTTAAGGACCAACCCTTTCCGTTTGATTTGCCACTTATAAAATTGTTTCTCATCTTGTAAATTTGTTTTTATCTTTTGTTAATTTGTTTCCAGATTTGTAAAAGTGTTTCACAACTTGTAACTTTTTTTGTAATGTATAATTGTTTTTGTAATGTAAATTTGTTTTTGTAATTTAAATTTGTTTTGCCCTGCTCAACCACCGTAGTTTCCTACTTCAGGTGAAATTTGAATCTTGTGATTTATGCTTTGAGAGCGTTATCTGGTTATCTCCCACTATCTAGTTTATTACTCAGTACTGGCATGTACAGACATGCTTAAGTCCTCTAGAAGAGATCAAGCACAGACGGGCTTCAGTCATATTTCAACAAGATTAGTTCATGAATTCCTTTGTAGTCATGTGAGAATTACGCTACAGCAGATGGTTTTGATGATCAAATTTGTAAAATGTCTACCGTTGAACTGTTCAAATGCTTGTTTTCATAGCCAATAGTCCCAAATGGGAAAGGTGAGTAAAAGCCAAGGTAAACATGTCCAGGTCCGGGCTGACCTGGAACAGATGGCCTGCCGAGACGTTAGCGTGAGATGAACTCAATCCAGTCGTCAAGTGTGTGGGCTAGATCTAAAGGAGGGTTTCGTGCTAGCCATATACCAATCATGCCCCATCTAGTTCATCTGCCTCGTTTTGCTTCTTGAGGATCCAAGTTCAGTTTGCAATTAAAGCTGGCTATTAAGGCCGACTCTGGCTCGTTAACATCAGCTAGAAAAGAACGTTGACATTTTATCCTTGTTAGTTTTTGGTGCCTGATCTTATGAAGCAAAGTTAATCTGGTTTCCACCTTTTTCATTGAGATGTAACAAGTTCCCCTAAACATCATCAGAATTTTGATTACATCACTGTGCACCAGCTGGCTGGAAAAATATCAACCAAAACATTTCGACTCCTAATTCTATTTGATTCAAGGTGTTCAATTCAGCCCTCTGTGCAGGTCAATGAAGTTCTTTATGCAGAACAGGAACAGGAAAGGCCTTACCCACCTTGTATTAACTCTCTTTGTATGCTGTAGCATAAACATTATTGGAATTATGGGTCCAAGCCAAAACCCTGTAAACAGACCCTCACCATTATCCCTCCTTCACCAAATTGTTGGCACTGTATATTCCAATAGGCATCCGCCAAATCAAGGTTGGTCCGCCAAACTGCCACAATTGGCCAACATTTGGCATTAAGCATAGTGATCTTAGAGTTGTTTGTAGATGTTCGACCATGAAGACCAATGTAATGCATTCCCAATGCTTCCGGATTCAGCTCTGTAGTGAGTGTTGCAGCAGAGCAAATACCATGTTTTACACAGCACATTAATTCTTCCACTTCACAGCTGAGGTCCTGTTGCTTTTAGCAGCTTCCGTTTCAACATAATAGCACTTAGAGCTGCTGAGGGCAGATCTTGCAGCGCTTACGTTGAACAAACTGGATTGTTGCACAGTCCCAGTGACTGTCGAAGGTGTTTTTGGTTTTATACACCTGTTACCAATTGCCAAAACACTTGTACTCTCTAATTAGGACAAACAAGAACACCTGATTCCACTTGTTTAATCAGCTGGTCTCAGGCCTCAAATGATTGATTAGTTGTATCAGGTGTGCCACTGCTTGGTTGGAATGAAAACCTGTCAAACCTCTTAAAATGTTTGTTTGTGCTTGCACATTTGTACTTCTCATTTCCATTCTTTATGAGACATTTACTAAAATGTTAGTGGATGGTATGAAGTGATTCTTTTAAAGCCATAGCTTCTTTTAAGTGTGTGTGCTGCTTAAAACAAGTTATTCTTAACCCCTGCCCTGGGACACCACTACCCTGCATATTTCAGCCCTTTCCTGCTCCTACACGCCCACTTCAGCTCAGGAAGAGCTTGCCAATTAACCAATGAATCGGATCAGGTGTGGTGGAGCCTGGAAACCACCAAAATATGCAAGGCAAGGGTACTCCAAGGCCAAGTTGGGAACAACTGATTTAAAGAAATGCAGGCTACTAATCAAATGAACAACATTTATAAACATCTGCACAAGCATATTCTTATGATGAGAGTTTTTTATTTAAAGATTTTCGGTCCTCCTTTTTTTAAAAATAAATATGGATTAGTCACACTCCCCCTTGTGTTGAGTCCGAGTTGTGCATGCTGTCCTCCCTCTGCTTCATGTAAATGGTACGTTCCGTCTCTGGCAGGAGTTTTTTTCCATCCTGTTTGCTCAGTGCTGTTTGCTGCAGTGGGGGTGGGGATCCTCTTTCACACACTATTGTTCATTTTTCCTTTTGGTGGCACGTGAGCCGTTTTTGTTATTCAGGTGTTCACGTCGTTTCCCCCCTACCTCATACATTCAAAATGACCTTTTAGATTTTGCAATTTGTGTCTGTTAATTTTTAAGACTTCAGTCTGCTGAAGCTGTTGCCATGTGAGAGTGAGACTCTCTGTATAACCTCACAACTCCTATTAGAGTTGCGACTGTGCGAGTGCTTCAACACTGTCCTCTGGTGTTGCTGGCAAGGCAACAAAGAATGTGACCTACCCCTCAGCGTACATGGTAGAGTCCTAGCTGAACTCCCCACCCCCTGTTGTTCTCTTTCTCTCTCTCTCTCTCTCTCTCTCTCTCTTGCTCAGCCTCTCGCCTATATAAGGAGCACACTGCGTAAGCTAGGAATGCTCTCGCACATTCTCTCGTGAACATTCATGGCCTAGGACTGAAGCTCGCACAGGTTTATATTTTTTACTTTTTTTGCAACAAATCTTTCAATATTAAGAATCTTGGTGACAAAGATCATTCACTTGTGTGTATTTCTGTGTGTTTGTTAATATTGTTTTAAAGAACGCTCAGTTTGTTAGAGAATTTACTGTTTTGTTTTGTCCTTTGGCGAAGTTGCTAGCATGAAAGCTGCACGCTTAGCATGTGTGCGTTTTCCGTTACGTGACTTATTTGTGTGTTTGGTTCCAGTGAGGCTCCGCAAATTGTTACCTGTTTTGCTCAATTGTGTTTCAAGAAGTTTTTTTTTTTTATGGATTATTGTGCAGTTCATGATCATGTAAAGCACCTGATACATCATGTGCCCTCTCATGTTGAGCGTGATCGGGGTATCTCAACACCCCTGCTTGAGAAGATGGTACGCTCTGTGTCTAGCTGTAATTCTACACCCTGGTGTGTGCTTGCTGTGAGGCCCTGGGGGAGGGGTTAGTGTGTCCTTGTAGATTTCTGTTTTTCGTCTTCTGTGAAAGCCACGAAGGACTTGTAAAAATGTGAATGCTTGTTAAAAAAACCCTTCTGGATGATTCTTGAAAAATATAAAGCATTTCTCTTGATCATTTGCCACTTGAAGGTTGTTTTTCAGCAGTTTGCACCAAGGTTTCATGGCCTCATTTGATGTGCTGGTTAATGTTTTTGGGGAGGGGACTGTCCTTGTGTATTGTTATATTGGATTAGGACAGTGTGTGGATTCATCGTGTGCGGGTGTTGCTACACCATGTTCTGCTGTTACTAAACAACACCCTGAAGCACATGGTAGAGTCCTAGTCAAGTGCCCCCTCCCCCTCCTCCTTCTCGTTCCTTCTCTCTTGCTCCCTTGCGCTCTTGCACTCTCTCGCTCTTTCTTCAGGCTCTTCCTGCTCTTTTGCTTCCGCTTGCATATCGTTGCTCTTTGGACCGCTCTGGCTAGGCTCATGTTAGTTGCCCACGTTCTTTCTCTCGCAACTAATCAGGGCCTACGTTTGAACAAGGACTTTTTTGAACAAGGGTACCTGCCTCTTTTTTATTTTAGCAACTTTAAAATTACAATTTACAGGGGTTTTGCTTAATGTTCTTTATTGTATATTCACCTTTATAATTTTTTCAAAACATTTTATTGATTCAACTTATTTGGGCATGTGATTAATTTATTGACTGTTGTATAGTTGCTTATGTGATTAAGCTTTTTGATTTGAATTCAGTATTGTGCAATTTGTTGGCGAAAATGTGCCATTGTTGGCGCCTTTAACTCCAGTTGGGTGGTTGTTTTGTGTCTCTTCTCTGGTCGGGAAGGCCTAAAGTGCACACTTGTGAGTGGGTCAATGTATGAAAGCTGGAGATACAGTGGTGTACAGAGAACTGTACTCAACTGAGTGGACATGTTGATGCTTCCCAATAGCATTCTTGGTTGCCATTGCCTCTTGATTTCGCTTGACTAGCTTAGAAGAACTTGGAAGTGAAGCTAATTCAGGCAGAGTTTGCAGCGCTTCTTTTTTTTTTTTTTAAACCTTTCACACAAGATTTTTGGACCTGTCTAAAGTCTCTGCTGGATTTTCTCTTGCCTGATTTGGATTTTTCTGCTTTCACTGCGAAGCCTGTCACCACTGAAATCTGGTAATGAGGAGCATCTAACCGACAAGCATTTGGGAAAAAATGGCTGTCTTGAGGGAGGAACATCAGAGCCCACAAATTTTACATCTCCTAGATCCATTAAGGACACCAAATGTTATTACCATATCTGTTTCATAATAGGGCTTATTAAATTCCACAATAGCTAGAAGTTGCCATTGATTAATAGCAACAAATTATGTTGGCTTCTTTGGGAAATATGTGAATGGTTACATGGTGGATAGGAAGCCACAGGGCTTTAATGTTTTTATAGAATTAGAATTTTTCTATTTTATTTATAAAATGCATAACTTGGGCACAACCAAGCGATCGACTACAAATGACCACTTTGCTAGCTGCACAAAAATAAATAAATGTTATCCCCTATGTGCTTTAGTTTTTTTATAGTAAATATATATATTTTTTTGTCTTGGTGGGAAATGTTTCCTTGGTGGGGAAATGTTTATTGGCGTGTGTAGCAGGAATAGCTTTTTTTGCCTGATAATATTGGAAATCCTTTTTTACCGCAATCCAACAGTAAATGGCTGTGCTTCTACAGGCCCCAGTGCCTAGTTCCTGTTGAACGTAGGCCATTTTGTTGTTGTACTTCTGATGGCATACGACAATGAAAAATTGTTGGACTCCTTAAAGTCGGCAGTAGACTTTGCTTGGGGTTTGCATGGTAAAAAAGACGATCTACCCTGATTGGAGTTGTCTTAAACGTTTTTACAGAGAGCAGGTCTCCCTAACTCCGGGGACCTTTTGGGATAACGATACTATTCTTGTCTATGTGTACAACAAACTTCTTGTTTGAGGTAGGTCAAAACGTTTCTTTTTTGTAGATTTTGTTGTTAAATTTGTTTATAATCAATTCCAATTCCTTCAGATACTTTCATTTTTCGTTAGCTAGTACTCTTGCATTAGCTTTCTCCAGGTTAACCTCCCAACTAGCTACCAGAGTAGTCAATCTGTGGAGGATTTTCATGTTTGGTCTAAATGGCCTATCCACACTGCAGGTAGTTGGCAATAGTTGGCAGTCATGAGTTTCACCAGCAGAAGTCTTTTATCCTAATGATGCATCATAGTACAGCGTTACTTCTTGGTCTTGGATGACAAAATGGCAAGATGACACGTTATTGATTCAGACTGATGGCCCGTTCTTTGAAAGTTAAAATAGGATTTTGGGAAAGAAGATGTTTCAGGACACACTTGTTAGTATGTTTTCCCCCAGAAGGGCAAGTTTTTCTCTCTGTTGCACACGGTGTTGCATTTTCTCTTTATTTTAAAACTAAATTATATTTTAGAGACCTCCCAATGACAGGCAACTATTTGATGCATGTACCATTCACTGAGTCACTACATAGAGCGGGCTTCTAGCTATGCTGAGTATCACAAGATATATTTATATATTTTAAAGAGGACATACTATGCAAAACTCACTTTTTGCATCCTTTTGTATTTCCATTTGGGTCTCTACTTCTACAAACAGCATGAAAAAAAACGACATCCAACCCGTTTTATTAATCAGTTGGTGTCAGGAATCCTATGCTTCTATGAGCTGTTTGGACGGCTCCCCCGTTGTGACGTCATACTGGGGAAATTTGCATAGAACCACCCTTCATCTGTTGAGCCCTCACCCACTAGATAAGTTTATGGTCCGCCATTTTTGTCTGCAGGTTTTACAAGCACGCATAAGACGCCGAGCGCTATGGCTACAAGAAAGGCACACATGAAGTGTTGGGTTGTTGGCTGCAAAGAACAACACAAATCCCTACACTTTGTCCCAGACAAAGAAAACCAAAGAACTGCGTGGCTCCAGTTCATTTTCGATGGTCATGTCCCAGCAACACTTGGCAAGAATATTGTGGTGTGTGCGAACCACTTCGAGGTAAACTGCTTTGGGAACCTCGGACAGTACATGGCAGGATTAGCCAGCAGACTTCGTCTGACGGTGGGATCTGTACCTACTGTCCGTTGCAAGTCAGCAGATGAGGGAGAAGTAAGTACTTTCAAGCAATGACTTTTGTGTTTCTATGGCATTTAAGTATAAACTAGCTTGTTAGTTTCGTTTTTGACCGCTTAATCAGTGGGTCTGTTTAGGTTACTGCTAGATCTACCCGTACTTGAAGTTGTTTTCTCCATTTCAAATAGCAAATTTATTGCAAAGCCAATCGAGACATTTAATTGCTCGATAATTTCTGAAAGTAATGCTTCTTAAAATGTTAAACGCACAATGTAAGCATTGGATGGATGGGACATGGGTAGCAATAGCTTATTTGCAGCAAAGTCACAGAGCCCTGAAACAGCTCATTTTCAAAAGGGACTGAAACTGTAAGAAAAGAAAAGAGAAAGAAAGAAAAGAAGCTGGTGAGATCTCTTTATGTGAATGATTTTGTGCAAAGAACTACATGAACATGTTTTGTATAGCCCATAGACCTATTATAGCTAAAGTGAGTTTTGCATAACATGTCCCTTTTAGGTGTACTTACGACTTAGTTTTGCGTGTTCACTGTTATCTTGATTGTGTTTAGATTGAGTTGGCTTAAGAGAACCTAAATTTTGGGGATACTCTTTTAGTGGATAGCATTTCTATAATTTTTTTTTCATTTGTTTATGCAGTTTTTTTGGTTAAACTGGTTTTTTTGTAAATTGCCATGCAATGAAACTACCTAGAGTGGATTCAAACAAGAAATGAGAAAAAACAAGAAAAAAAACATGTATGAGAGTTGGTGGTTTTCGGTCATTTACTATGAGGAGATTACTAAGTAAGTGAAATCTTGGATATGGCAGAAGCATTCCTGGACCATTTTGACAGTGAAGCTTTGATATGTGAACCAGACTTCATTGTGGTAGGAAGGCAGATTGGACGCTGGTAAATTTTGAAACTTTTGTCACTTTTGTCAAACTATGGCCATGTGTGAATGATTAAGTACTTTTTTTTATAATAGAAATCGTTTTTTCTTACTAGCACAGTGGCCGATTTTAGTGTCATTTCCAGTTCACCTGGTTCTGTATAGCTACAGTGACATTGCTTTGCTCAGTAGAGCAGAATTGTAGACTGAATGCTCTGCATTATGTTCTAAATCAGAACTTCAATAGATACAATATGCAAATGGAACCTGTAACTGACCATACTTTTTTTTGGGGGGGGGGGGGGTTGTGTGTTTACACTAATGCCAAGCCTTAAATATTTGGAAAAACGCCTTTTGTCATTGTTGAGGCTACACACATCGATGAAGGACACATACCTAAGCAACTGGTTTGCACGCTTCAGAGAAATTCACAGGCCCACATGTGAAAATAGCATATGGCTGCTGTGCAGCTGGATCACAGGGGCAAAGCATGCTGAGATCAGTAAGCCCGGACATGAGTACAGCTATGAAATCTCCTTCAGATATCTCTCCTGAACCCCTGATACTTTACAGTACTTCACTGTTGCCCTCGACGATCAGTTTGCTTGAAGGTTATTTAAAAGTGAGGATGTTGTTTGCTCTTAGCGACCCAATATGCTCTGCTGTAATTTGACTGCTGGGAACGTTTATCCAGAAAGTTGATCTTGGTTACAAAAAGAAATCTGGATGTTATATAAGAAATTTTCAGCTGCCACACCCGGACAAAGGTCTGTCTAGCTCCCTCTTGTGTTGAGCTGTGCTGGTCCACACCACTCTCTCCTATGTGGGAATGGTATGGTCCATGTCTAGCTGTAATTTTCCACTCTTTGTGTAGCAGTGGGGGCGGGGTTATTCTTCTACAGTTTTCTTTGTTCTTGATTACTGATAAACCCTATTTTTTCTGTTTGGTAGGATATTTTATGGTGGTTTTAGAATTGCTTTGCCTTTGGCTTGTTATTGACAAAAGGGATCCAAGGCCTCATTACACAAATATTTAAACATTTGCAGTTTTATAATGTACATATTCTTGTAAGATATCTTGGTAGTAACAACAACTGAAAATGCTGTGCTCTACCATGGCAGCATGTGTCAGTCATGCTCTTTTTCCAGTTCTCATTGTAGCAGGTTGTGTGACCTACTTTGCTATTGCTGTGAGATCAGTAGATCAGACCCTGTATATAAGAAGAGTGGGATTCATGCCGTATTTGCACATGCTGTTTTAGTCTAATAAATTGCAGGTTTAATGCCTTTAAGGAATAAATAAAAAATCCACCTTACTCCCTCTTGTGTTAAGTATATTGCGCACTTAAACACCCCTCTTCTGAGAATGGTATGGTCTATGGCTAGCTGTAATTTTCCACTCTCTTTGTTTAGGAGGGGTTTAGCTCGCCGCATACCATGTTCCTGACTTCACTACACTGCAGATATAATCTTTTTATTTAGTTGATAGTAGTTTAGGTCACCTTTAGATACAATTTGTATGCATTGCCCTCTGTGAGGCTCATCATAAATCATGAGAGCCCAGGCATTATTATATTTTTAGCAGTGTTTTTTCCCTTTGGGTTGTATTTATAGTGTTGCTAGGTCAGTGGTGTTATACAAAATGAAGACGTTAATCGAAATGACTGAAAAAACAGGTTGCTCCACCCAGCAGCATGTGTTGCAGTGTCCTAGTTGAGGTCCCCTCCCCCTCCTCTGTCTGTGGCTCATTACATACTGGGTAACATTTAGACCCTAATCACACCTAGCAATGAAATGCGTCTGGGGTAATCAGATCAAAAGTGGACGCCTCTTAAGTACATCAGTTCCCACCCAGCATTAAAATGTGTATCCACATTGTCTTGAGTGACCACTTATCGCCATGTTTCTCATCATTTCCTTTTGGATATATCGTTGAAATGCAGGAGGCAGCAATTCTCACGCCTGTTGGAAATTTAAAAAAGAATCAAAACAGTTCAGAAGAATGAATCAAAACAATAACACAATTTATATGCAAATGAGTACATAGTTCAGCTTACGAAAAGGGCATCAATACAGTAGGTGATCCAGGACATGTGCTCCTATGCATCTATATGCACCTCAGACCTGTAACATATGTGCTCCAAGTGATCAGATCTTAGTGTGTGCTCGAAGTTCACTCGTGTGCTTAGCGCTGATCACTTGTGATTGCAACATGTTTAAAAATGTGTGAACAGGTCCAGTCGCAAGAGACTATATCACACTTGTGATTGCAATTATTAATGTCTTAGTAATTAATGAAAGTTAAAAAAAAAAGGCTTTCAAATATCTTTGGGTGTTTTTGCCTTATTTCAGCAATTAATTTTTATCTATTCTAATCACTTTCCTGTTTTTGAGAGAGAAAGCTCCTTTGCTCCCTCTTGTGTTGAATTTGACGATGCAGTACAACATCCCTCTCCTCTGTGAGAATGGTATGGTCCATGCTAAGCTGTAATTTTCCACTCTCTCTGTTCAGCAGTGGGGGGTGGGGTTAGTCTCCTCCTGCACTCCATGTTGTTCCTGTTGGAGCCTATTTATGTAAGCTACAATATTTGAAGGTGTCATGAGAATTAGTTTTGCCCTTTTAAATCTATGACCATTGTCTTATGACCTTTGTCTGGTGGCATAGTGGAGAGACCGTTGCTATTGTGGTGAGAAGTTCATAGGTTCAAAACCCAGGACAGCCAGTGGCACCACTGAGCTATGCCTGAAAAAGGTACCTTCCCCACACGCCTGAACAAGGTGTCCCCCCATTTGGTGCTTCACTTTGGTGAGTGTGTTAAGTGCAAAGAAATATTTCACTCATGACTATAAGGGGCCACTAATATTATTTTTTTTTGTAATTGTGATCTTAAATTTGAAGTAACCCTTGTTGCACAAATGTAGTGAGATTTGCATGTTGGCTATTTTTGGATGATATTTATTGGATTGACTGTAGAAACACAGCGGTAGGAGTGATTCTCTTGGCTTTTTCCTGCGAGAGCTCAGGGTTTAAAAAGAAAATAACAGGCATGTGGCTGATGTGCAGCTGGATTGCTGGCGTGAAACATGTTGTGCTTAAACATCAGCACAGCAACAAACCTCCCAGCTTTTACAGGCATGAAATGCTTTGCTTTAGGTTTGGATTTCTAAGGAACATGTGATCTAAGTGGAATATTTATCATGGTTGCAAAATTACAAGCTTGTTTTCTTTAATTTTATTTATTTATTTATTGATTGATTGACTAACAAACCCAAAGAAAGATTTGTGTAAGGACTAGCTTACTCTGTGATGTGTTGAGTCATACGGTTCCACACCCCTTTCCTGTGTAAGAATGGTGTGATCCATGCCTAGCTGTATTTTTTCCACCCTTCTGTCTACAAATGGAGCCTCTTTTTGTTGGGCACAATTTTTATGGTGACCTTGTTTAATATTCTCTTTGAACTATAGCCTGGGGCTTGTTAATGACTCTGTGTCTTTATTTTTGTTAGGGGGAATTTTTTGTTCTTTTTTAAATTTTTATCTTCACTTTAGGTATAATACAGTTTTAGTAATAACACTGGAAGATCTACATGTAAATAAGGTCATTGTTTTAAGCTGCCATTGTTCTCATGTTCCCCAGACTGGGCCACCACATGCTGTGCTATGGCATATTACAGAGTTATAAGAGGAGCAAAGTCACATTCAGAGGTTTTGTAATGATCTACGCCCAATCAATAATGATCCATACATTTAAAGTCGAAGTAATCACTCATTAGTTTGCTCCCTAGTGTTGGGTTAAAGCTGCGCACTTCCACACCCCTTTGCTTTGTGAAAATGGTCTGATCCGTTTCTAGCTGTAATTTTCCACTCACAGTGCTGCAGTGGGGGAGGGGCTGTGGTGTATGTTGTTTTTGTATTATATTGAATAGTAAATTAGATAACCTTTTTTTTATCTTGTATCCAATTGAGTAGTTCAGAAGCTAGTTGATCCAAAACAGGTTTAATTTAGAATATGTATTTATTTATTTTTATGTAGTGTTGCAGTGACCAAACATAGAGCAGCTGCACATTAAAAAACCTCAGTTCTGCTCATGAATACTTCACTATGCATCTGTAAAGCTTAAAATGGCACAGACAGGCCATTTTATTTTGAAACATCAGCTCAGGCCAGCCTTATTATTAGGAACACCAGCTCAGACTTTATTAGGAAAAAACACGATTAGGAACACAATTAAAGAAAGGCAATTCTCTTGTTTTTTCTGTTGTCTTCTGTTATGCCTTGCTGTATTTGTGGGGTTATAGTATCAAAGCACCATGTTGTGTTTAGTGTTGTGTTCCACTTAGCCATGTGTGTTATTGAGTTCACCTCCTCCTACAATTCTGTCGCTTGTGCACGACATGTAGTGCCCTTTAGTCTGAGAGAGGCTAGCTTACTATCTTAGGTGCATGGCTGTCTTGCTTATCATGCCTTAACTCGTAAGTGAGATTTAAGAATGGTTTTTAATGTGTAGATATTATGATTTCTTATCTGTTTTCAGTCATTTTCTTTCATTCAATTGAATCTCTTTCAGCTTGTTTATGTGTGGTAGAGGGAGGGTGGGCAGATTTTGGAACATTTAAAGTAAAAATATGTATTTTGAGGCAAAATAATTGCACATACGATTTTTGTATTGCATTATCCTATGCAATACATGCAATACAAATCATCTTGACTGTAACCTTCACAGTTTGAGCGTCATTAACTAAATAGTCTGTCCGAGAAACTGAAATCCAGCGTGCTCCATAAGTGATAGAAAAGCTAGTGGATGGAGAGCGCTCCTATGGCGAGGATATATAAGGACAGACCTGTGGTTCATGCTTTTCTGTGCATGTGCCTGTAACACGTTGGTCTCATGTTCATCAGAAAGAGCCTTGAACTGCTGTGTCAGGACAGATTCGGCACAGACGAGCTGTTCATACAGTAGCCAAGCTGAGTTGTGTTTTCTTGGAGTTTTGTTATGAATTAGGACACAGTTAATTAAAAGCTCACAGGTTACACAATGTAAGGGATCATGATGCTGCTCCCTCTTGTGTTAAATGTGAGCATTGTTGTCCCACACCCCTGTCTTGAATGAGAATGGTATGGCCCATGCCTAGCTGTAATTTTCCACTCTCTTTGTGCAGCAGTGGGGGAAGGGTTAGTCCTCTGCATGTTGTTTTTGACTGAACGTGTTTTTTGTTTGTTTTTTGTTTTGTCTATTGAATCCATCGTTTGAAGCTTTTCAGCATTGTGCGCTATAAATACTTTATCACAGTCTTTATACAGCATGTTGTGTTGACTTATCTGCTCAGAAATAATCTCGTATCCTTCAACTTGCGGTAGACTTATATGAAGATTTATAGCACTTAATACTATTATGTTTCCCACACTGTCCTGAAACTTGAGCGTTTCCTTGTATTTTAAGTTGCTTTGTAAAAAGCGTCAGCCAAATGAATGTCATGTAATTTTAATGTAAGTTTGTCTTGGATTTAATAGCAACACCTGAAAATGTGTTCTTCCATGCGTCATGTCTCCTAAAGCTCTTGGTCCAGTTCTCTGTCATTCATGTGTCCCCTTTAGTCCGGTTTAGGTTTTCGTACATCCTTGAGTGTATAATTTCTTGAGGAACACTCCGTGATTCAGCATCATTTGTTGGACATACAGCAGATCTAGACTGGAAATTAATGTTGTTGTTTTTTTCTTATGGTGGGCACTCAGTAACATGCTTTGTTCACTAGATCTGTGTCAGTTATTATAACAGACTCCGATAAATATGTGAAATGAATTCATTAGTTTAAAGGCTTTTAGTCTGTAAAGAATAATGCCAAAACTTGTTTTACCCTCTGGTGTTGAGTTTTTGCTATGTAGCCACACCCCTATCCTTTGTGGGAGTGGTATAGTCCATGTAATTTTCCACTGTTTGCAGTTGCAGTGGGAGCAGTATGCTGCAGTGGGGGAGGGGTTAGTGTTAGGACTTCCATCATTTTTATAACCTTAATTTAATTGAATCAGCTTTTTATGATCAAGATATTAATGAGTGAACTATATATTTTTTTCTTACCTTGTAAACCATGAAGGTTGGGTTATTTGATCAACCGAGAAAAAAGGTCAGTTAGAATCGTGAAGTGAAAAGTATATTTACAAAGTCCAATTACATTCTTGTTCAGAGTGCTGTGTTTGAGTAGTAATTGAGTTGCCTAGCCTTTTCTTCAGTCTAAGCACTGGTTGCTAACCAAGTGTAACAGATGTTATTTCTCTCTGTGGTGAGGTGTCCAACTGAAGCAAAGCCTCAGATTTACCCTGCTTTCATGGAATTTTTGTCAGTTTTAAAAGGTTGTTGATGTAAAAAAAAAAATCAGCAATTCAGCCTAAATATATGTATATCAGATCACTCATATTTCACTGAAAACTCCAAAGCAGATTAGTCATGAATGTGTTTATGCAGATACTTTAAGAAGCATATGGGAATGTTATTCATTTTGAATCTGATGGTTCACACATACACTGAGACCTTTCCACCAGGCTTAATAATATAAAAAAACTATATTGCCTGGTCTGAATACACTCGAGGGTTAATAAAGATGCACTGCCATTGTTTAAAACATGAATTACAGAAAAGAATAATTAAGAAGCTTTGTAGATAGTGGGAGAATCCATCCAAAACAAACCAAAGGTATAGATAGTAGCATCCAGGTATACTCAAACTCTGATGTGCTGGTCTAAAAAAAAACCCAAAACCTAAAATCTAGGGAAGCACCGAAAAATTTGGGCTGAAACCAAATATGGGGTAACACCCTAGCCGAAAACCGAAACTGAAAACCGAAAAAAAAAAATTAAATAATATATGTAGCATTCAGAAAATGCACAATACAAATAACATTAGATATAAAATGTTATTTGATATTGGTCCACTTAGCCCCACTCATGAATAACCTCACCGCAAGAAAACTGAAATATTATACATTTAAATATCTTCTTTCATAGAACTTGTGAATGCAGTTTTAGTATTCTGGGTGAAGTGCTTGACCATATTGTATTCAGTGAAAGTGCTGGTGAAAGATAAACTACATTCTCTGTAGGCTTACAACAAAATAGTGCATCAAAACAAAGACTGAAATATATTAACTGTAATCATTAAAAACTTTCTTTCCTTTTTAAACAACACAGACATAACAATCATTTTGTTATACACCATAGCACATAGTGTGTACAGCACAAATTTCTACCTTTGCATTTAAACCAATCTGTCAGGTGAGATTCGAACCTCTGATATCCTGATCGCAAGGCAAGTGCCCTAACCACTAGACCACCAATGTCGGTAGGAGAGATGGGACACTCGAAGTTTTATATTATCTGATAAATCAACCCCGATGTTGAGACAAACGGCTCTCCGAGTGTCTTTCTTAGAAATATATAGAAATGTGCGGACACAGCAGACACTAATTTAATCTGGCGCGAGGAGGCAGTGGTTGCGCCATCTGCATTATGGTTGCATCATCACAGTTTTATAAATACATCACAGTATTTATAAAATCCGTCTGAAACCGAAAGTGATTTTGTTGCCATTTTGTGCTCAAAAATTTCGGTGGCCGAATTTTCTGTGCACCCTTACTAAAAACTAGAGGTCAATCAATAGGTCGGTCTGTACTTGCGATACCTGATTAATTAAAGTTTTTAAAATGGACACTGGATAAAATAAACTAAATAAAAACACAACACACCTGTAAAATTGTACTGGGGGGGGGGGGGGGGGGGGGGGGGGGGGGGGGGGGGGG
>JBBKCR010145355.1:0-19378 GCA_037577295.1 Ladigesia roloffi
GATCTAATGTGGGAAGCACACACACACACACACACACACACACACACACACACACACACACACACACACACACACACACAGGCAGACATACAAACAAACTGACTTTATAGAATGACTTCTAAACATCTGCTCAACAGTGCAGAAATACACAGTCAAACAAATTAATTCAGCACTGACCTCTAAATATGATAACAAATAAAACAAAAGTGAAGGCGAGAGAGGGAGAGAGAGAGAGAGAGAGAGAGAGCGAGAGAGAGACACAAAGAGCGAGACAGAGAGAGAGAAAGACAGAGAGAGAGAGGTCCTGCATTTGCATTAACATGCATCCAGACTTTCTCCTGCAGCACTAAAATCAACCTTTCTCCTCTTCACCGCATGTGTGTGTGTGTGCACTTGTGATCTCTTCCCTGATTCTGCCCAGGGCAACAGATCTGAATAACTCTAATTGACAGAGACTGATGGAGTGTGAATGCCGCCGAGACTCAAAGTCCTATCTGTCAATTAGGCATGCCTTTCTGCCCCAGCACCAATCAGACGCCGCTCCTTGCCCTCCCTCCGCCTCCCAGGTCGCTCTCCAACTGCCCACAGCACTGTCACTCAGGAAGGACCCGGAGCCGTCAACCTCCTGCCAAACTCACAGCGCAGCTGAAAAAAACATTCAAAATACAAACTAAACCGAATAAACAGCCCCAAACGCTGGAGATGGATGATGTGTGCAGGTGGAGACGGCTAAATCTGTACAATATATTTCTGGCCGATGTTTATAGTGGATAAACAGGATTATTACTTACAGATGATAACTGCAATCTATACATTTTTGTGAATTTTTAACTGATGTACTGGCAGGCATTTCTATTATTTACTGCTCAGTCTTATGGACAGCATAGTAGATAACACTACGTACCCACACTCAATCACCAGTTCTACACCAATAAAGCAAAGAAAATCTTTCACTGTGTTTAACCCATTCACCTAGTGAAGCAGCAGGCACCCAGGAACAGAGCGCCCGGGAAGCAGTGTGTGGGGACAGTACCTTACTCAAGGGTACCTCAGTGGTGCTACTAGCAGGATTTCAATCCACAGCCTTCTGATCGCAGGGGCAACTGCCTAAAAATTATGCTTCCAACTACTCCACCAATAAGAATTCCTGAGAGCTCCTCAAACCAAACCTTTTTACTTTGTTATTTAGTTCAGCTGGTGTCCTGGTGGTTAGGGAGTCGCCCCTGCAATCAGATGGTTGTGGCTCTAAATCACAAAACTACCAGTGGCACCACTGAGGCACACTTGAGCAAGATACCCTCCCCACACACTGTTACCTGGGAGCTATTGCCAGTAGCCCACTGCTTCCCAAGTAATTTTCTCTGAGATCAATATAGTAGGAAATAGAAGAGAGATCCAAGCTTTCTGAATGTGTCCTCACTGCAACGTTATTCTCAATGGAGTAAACTGAAAGAGCCTGAATGTGAGCCCACATTTTACTTCTTCAAACTCATAACCTACATGCTATTTCCCTAATAGTAACTGAATAATCAATAGCAATGACCAAGCAAAATGATGAATAATAAGCCTTCAGCAACTATAGCGTCAAGCATCTGTGTTCCACTCTGTATGCAGCACAAATGCTTCAGTGGATCTTGCACCAAATACACACACACACACACACACACACACACACACACACACATCCTGCAAGGCTCTGACTGCTGGCTTGGACTTCAAAACACTGCCCGCCCCCGTCAGCTTGTGCCCAAGCCGTTCCCCTCCACTGATCAGTCATGGCCGCCTTCCACGTTAGCTGAGTCATCTGTCCCTGTCATGGCTGGCAGATGTGATGAGCCGCCATCAGGGGCAAGCATCCCTGCCGCTTGTTTCGAGATGCCCACAAGGGTTGGGCCTTGGTGCTGAGAAGCTCTACTGGATCAGAGAGCTATCAGACCAATCTGTGTGGGGTTTTAGCATTATTTTGTTGCTTCAACCGTTGATACATAAACAAAATCATTCAGAATGTTTGGATGAGAAACCGCTTATCTTAGAAAAATGTAACAAATCTTAACAGTGGCCAGAAATGGAACATTGTCACAATGCCAATGCCACAAATGTTGCCATTTTACTTGATATCCAAACCCACAAGTAATCTATGTGTGTCTTTTTACCTTTATTTGTAATGTTGACAATGGTACAACAATCAGAAAATGGAGAATCATTCTATCTGTGGTGATTTTTATTAAATTATTAAGTAATTTAGTAGGAATTAAATAATTGTGAATATAGTGAACATTTTTGATAATTATACTGCATTTTTAAATGAATCATGCATCACGAAAAAATAAATAAAAGAGAATAAGAGTTGTCATGAGGTGTTCAAACCAAAGAAAAGGGTTGAACAACATCAAATAAAAAATTATGAAAGAGTAATTACACATCAGCATTCTTTGGTTGTTTTTGTCTTGTTCCCTTGTGCCTTTTTAAAAACACATACACACACACACACACACACACACACACACACACACACACACACATACACACACACACATACAAATTAGCATTGCTAGCATGCCATTTGTACTCTTGCTACTGCAAGAGAGTGTTATAGGTTAACATCATTTAAATGTACTTAACAAAAAAAATCACAAACATGCTTTGTAAAAGAAAAATGTGCATGAAGCTCTGCTCTGTAGGCGCTATTCAAATATCATCCACAAAACAACCAACACTGATAACTGGGTCATATACCGCATTAGAATAATTTCATTTCAGGTTTATAGATGAGGATTGTGCAAAGAGAGAAAGAGAGGTGGAGGGACAAATCTGTTGAACAAAACTAAGAGGAGAGAAGCTACGTCCTTGAGGCTGTGAGATCTAGCTAGCTAAGGAACATAAATGGAAAGTTTCTGTTTAAGAGATATCAGTCTGCACCATAACACCACCCTCTTAAAAGAGAAGGAACCCTATAATGTTTTTTGAAGCAATGCTACAGAAGGACCACTTTGGTTCCTTGAAGAACCCTTAATTGGACGCTGATGTGAAGCACAATATTTGTTATTGAGATGTGACGCTTTTCCTTTAGCAAGCACTAATCCGTAATAATGTTTTTTGTCATTACCCCACTGCCAATTGACATATCCTGTCCTTGAGGATAAGATTTCCACCAAATCTGGTTACTCTCTTGCCAGCAGCATAGAATCATGACTTATTAGAACCAGTCCTTCAATCTGGGCCATAAACATCAAGGGTCTTTAAAAAATATGAAAAAACCTGTAGGATAATGTTAATTGCTGCTATTGGTTTTATTGGTGCATCCACTGTAATATCTGTAGCTTGTTAAATACATTCTGTGCTTCATTAAAAGTTTGTGTGTGCTTTATCTTTTACGTAGCAGTATTATAGTGTTTCAGTAAAGAGCTCCGAAATGATGACACTGTTTTCTAAAAACTAACAAGAACTGGTTGTGCTAAAGGTCCAGAATATAATTAGGCTTTCTTTTCAGGTCTTCAAAGCTGAACCAGTCAGAGAGTTCACTTAGCTGTATCTACCTAGACAGCCACGCACACACTCATATTCTGTAACAGATTTATCCTCACTAGGTTTGCAGGTACCCTGAGCCTTTCCCCGGGCCCACCACAGGGTGCACATACACACATCAGTCGCTCACACACTCACACCTGTGGTCTATTTAGAATCCCCAATTCACCTGACACGCATGTCTTTAGATTGTGTGATAAACTGGAGACC
Organism: Ladigesia roloffi; assembly: GCA_037577295.1. Classification (NCBI taxonomy): domain Eukaryota; kingdom Metazoa; phylum Chordata; class Actinopteri; order Characiformes; family Alestidae; genus Ladigesia; species Ladigesia roloffi. The sequence goes on from JBBKCR010145355.1 coordinate 3,736, forward strand.
TACCTACATGCCATGGATGAAAACATTCCTTATAAGATCATTTTCTTCTTCATGTTTCAAGAATTGAACCAGTTTTCCAACCACACAAAACAACTAAATTATGAAAAATACTGTTTACATATAAACATGATTCTATTGAATATATATATATATTTTTTTATATCTCCCATACATGTTAGGCCCTAAGGGTTCCCCTCTGTTTACTGGGACTGAATATATGAGTTGAGCTTGAAACAGTGTAGATCTGATGCAAACACAGATCAAATGGTCAAATGCAATCATGACAGAACCATCATGAATAGTCAGATGACCATCATTTCTAACTATGTCCTCTATAAGACTAAACATATATTCGAGCATCAACAATGACTGACATCTCAGTTGATGACTTCGATAAAAGTCATAGATGACTAATTGAACTTTGAACAGCCTTTTAACATGCAGTGGTTTTAACTCGGCTCACTCGCTTGTGCCCATTTAGCAGTCTTGCACAACAATCTGCCCAAAAGTCACTTTTTGCGAGTCCTTTGAGAAGAACAACAGCCACGTCTGACTGCACATGCTTGCTGTGACTTTCAAGACGAGAGGTGACATTTATTTTCCAACAAATGTTGGTATAAACAATATATAAATAATATTTGTATATTTTATTGTATGTGTGATTTATGTTCCAGCTTATTTCTAATAAACTCATGAGAAAAAGTTAGAAAACGTTTCACCATATTCATGCTCATTATAATTTGTAATCAAGCTGCCTTTTTTATCTTGCATAAATAAGTAAATCAAAGTCTTTGTCAGGACAAAAAAAAAACAAAAAAACGAGTGGGTTCTTTTCCTGCTGGGGACAGTGTTTAAATCGGTTGCTTCTTAGTTCCAGTCATGTCAAGGGAAATAATGTGAAAGACAGAAAGTGTAGGCAGAAAATAAGGTGGCTGGTCTCCTCATACTAAATGGGCTTCAGAAATCTGTGTGAACCCAAGCACAAAAAGTAGGCAGATCAGTCAATTCTCCAGCGGATCCGTGATGAGGAGAAGTGAAATTAGAAAGAGATAGGGAGAGAGGGGGGGACAGAGAGGGCAGGGAGGGACAACAGAGAAGTAAAATGAGTAATAAGAAGATAAACTGTAGGGTGGGCCCTTTTTCCATCTTTTCATAGGTCTCCTGCTATTTCACCCCAGTATTTACACTGGTACTATACCACTTACCCGCATTGCACACATTCCAGCAGAAAGCATGCCAGAGAAATCATTCAATCAATCGTTAACTCTGTTCATCCACTGAGAAGTAACGATTTGGCATGTAAGATGAGCTTCCTTCATCTGCCTAGCTCTAGTTTTAGCTCATTAGTTGTGAATAAGTAGACGTTTTGAGAAGCAGTGGTGTCAGCTTATTTTATATGAAACTTTAAAAAGTTTTAAAGGGATACTTATACTATATGTGCAAAAAGAATTGGGGCACACATCTTAATTATTCATAGGGTCCCTTACTTCCAGTGAAGGACAATCCTAATGCTTCAGAAGACCAAGACATCTTTGAGGACACATTTCTGTATTCCACCATGACTGTGTCCCAGTGCACAAAGCAGCTCCATAAAGACATGGCTGGATGAGTTCAGTGTGGAAGAACTTGACTGGTCTACACAAAGCCCTGACCTCAACCACATCCAACATCTTTAGGATGAGCACAGATTATAAATCAGGCCTTCTCGTCCAACATCAGTGCCTTGGAAAACCTTCCAAGAATAGTGGAAGCTGTTATCACTGCAAAGGGGGACCAACTCCATGATAAAGTCTACGTTGCATTGTAAGATTGCATTATCAGTCCCTGTTGGTGTAAAGTCAATACTTTTTTCGATATAGTCTGTCTATACATTTTTGTGCCTTTTACTTGCAACAGGTTTTATAGTAATTATGATATGAAACATGACACAGGCAGGACATCATAAGCTGTTTATCGATGCCATTTCCATAAGAAAAACATAAAAAAGATTCTCCCATTTTTGAAAATGTGTGAAGTGTGAAGAGCTATTGTAAAATTTTAAAGAGTTTCTACTCCAGTCCTAAATCCTTGTTAGCAAGAACAATTTAGTGGTTTATATTAGTGAGTATAGTATGAAGTACAGAGACGCAGATGGAGCAAGAGAGAGCAGAGAAAGTACAAAACGATCAAATCCAGAGTGGCATGTGGTCTTCCTGCTGGCAAAAAATCTCCAGTTCTCTTTAATGAGAGACATTAAGCTTAGAAGGTTGGAAGTATGAGAAATCAGGCAACGTCTATGTGCTGGAAAAAAAATCAAGGATGACAATGATGACGGCCCGAGCTGAACACAGCAGTAAAGCGCTCGTTAAGGGCCCTCGTTAATGCAGCTCGTTTATGGTCGGCTCTAATGAGACATTAAAGCAGGAAACTCTGTAATTACCTTCATCGGTGCTTTGCACATCTTTGCTTGCTACTTATTTCTCTCAAACTGCTCATATGTAGTATATTGCTCTACATTTAATTGGCTGATACAAAAGTAGATCAAACAGGCAAATGGCCTGTTATTGGCTGGGATATATATTGGAAGCACACTTTTACTAAAATAAGGAATGCATATGGTGATCAATTTTGGAGAGAGTATAAATGCAGTGATAAAAAACAATTGATTTCTGCATAGAAATGAGAAAGTTAAAGCAAATAGGGTGGTTTCATCAACGATATGAGATTTCATCCTCCTTGTTCAAACCACAGAGGCTTACAATAAATTACAAAGATTCTACTGCACCCACTCTAAAACATGGCATTTATGTCATGCTTTCTCAATTTATTTTGCTATGCGAAGAACATAATATAACAAAGCTGAAAATAGATATTTGCATTCTGCCAGTGCAGCAAACTGAACATTTTAAACACAAATCAACACAGATATCCACTGCACTTCAGTTAATTGTTCTTGTTACTCTAAAATAAACCCTTAGAGGTGTAAATATCTGAACTCAATCTTTATAAAACTGTCAGAGTGTATCCAACAATCAAGATAGCATAAAGCTTAGTTTATATACTGAAATAAAATATGGTAGCACACAGCAAGCTCAAATACCACTTTCACTATGGCCAATACAGACACATACACCCCTAGTAGAGTTAAAGAAGACAAGGTCTGAACGGGGCACACAATGCTGGGAAAGACCTCATCAGTCACCCATATCCTATATTTTTCTTATATTTAATATTTTCAGGAATTTCGATAATCACAACACATTAGTAGAGCAAGGCAACAGTGGAGAGAATGAATTACTGGAGATTGAAGTTTGCTAATTAAAAGTCCAGTGTTACTGCAGTTGCCAGGAAACAGCACTAAGAGCAAAAAACCCGCATACAGGTAACCTGGATGATGGACATATTAAGTTATTTCTGTCTCCTGACAATACAACGGTTCCGCCTGACTTAAACTCTGGAAACTAGGGCTTAGGGTATCAGTACAAAATAACATCACTTTATAATCAGCAGCTAAAAATGGATTTTGCCAGCTAATACTACTAATAGTATTTGTAGTTCCCTGTAGTCAATGATTTAAGCAGAATGGGTAATACATGGATAAGCAACATTAACATTATTAAAAGTATGCCACGGACATCAACTGGAGTGGATGTGTATGCAGGACGGGGAAAAAAAAAAAAGAAAAAGGTGTTCGTTCACGAGATGGAAAATGTTCCATTACACACATTTGCTCCAGTGGGGCTCAAGTGTGGAAATCTGTGGCATCCTGTCTGCCTCAATCTTACATGAAATAAAAACGCATGGCCTTGAAAACCTTGAGAAATTACAGGAAAAGGAAGGCTCAACATCTAGATCAGAGGCCAATTCATGAAAAGATGTCAATGTCTCTCTTGGAGAATGAGCTCAGCATTCTGAGGTGACAGTGGCAGATTAAGCAGGAGGCATCGTTTTTGATGCACATCGTTTGAGCTCAGGAAATGTCTTTCCTTTCGCACATCAGCAAAAACCGTGCAGGCCTGAGGCTCCTATCAACACATAACACAACAGTGATGATGATTTAAGCAAAAGAACAGAGGGGGATATGAGGGTTACAATCATGGCAAAGAGTACAGTCCCTGACAAAATCTTGTCGCATAATCAAGTTGTAGGAACAATAAGTAATAACTTGACCTGTAGTTAATCAGCCGGAATCAGAAATGGCTTGTAAGAAAGTTAAAGCCCTCTAGATTATGCATATTATACCAAAATAAAGTTTTGCATCATTCATTGAGTTGTATCATTTCATTAGGAAAGGAAGGTCAAAATTTGCCTGGACAAAAGTCTTTACAAAAATAATGTAGAAATTATACATATTCGTTATTTAGAATACACAAACAAGTTACAATAATATCAGAACATAATATCATGCTGCCTTGGAAAAAATAATGAATAACCTGTATGAGTTTGGAGGACCACATCCATGGATCTTGGCAATAACTTTAATAAAATTTTTTATGAAGTCATCTGGAATGGCAATGAAAGCAGTCTAGCAGGACTCCCAGAGTTCATCAACCTTCTTTGGTTTCATCTTCCAAACCTCCTCCTTCATCTCACCCCAGACACGCTCAGGAATTCAGGTGTTCTGGACTTTATCAAGCTGTGGACATCAGGACACTTTTTGACTGTTTCCTTTTGCACCCAGTTATTAATGTAAAAGGCATTACATTGACTGATTAAAAATAAAGTTATATGCCTTTTTATGTTACTGTGTACTTAAATGACAAGACAGCTGTCAATTACAGGCACCTTTATTAGCCAGAAATGCAGCAAATGCTGCAAATACTGCAGAAACTGTAAGAGACCTGTTGGAACCTGCATGGACTCACAATTCACCCAGAAAACAGTCAAGTGTGGTGATGAAAAAATCATGTATTTTGGTTACATCTTGGCATATAAGGACATAGGAACATACAAAGGCTCATAACTTTATTTTTAATCAATCGATTGTTACAGTAAATGTATCAATTTAATTCCAAGGGCTTTCACATTAATAACTGGGTGCAAAATGAAACAGTCAAAAAGTGTCTTGTTGTTTACAGCTTGTTAAAAACCAGAACACCTGTTTAACAGATGTGTTAATGTCCATAACAGCTGAATTATTAAGCATGTCTGGAGTAAGATGGAGGAGGAGGCTTGGAAGATGAAACCAAACAATCTCAACTGGGACTCCTGCAAGACGGCTTTCTTTGCCATTCCAGATCATTTCATCAGCAAGTTATTTCAGTCATTGGCAAGACATTTAGATGCGGTCCTCCAAGCTCATGGAAGTCATACATGTTATTCTTCTTTTTTCCAAGGACCCACGACTTTATGTTCTGATGTTATTGTTGCATGTGTGTATATTCTAAATAAAGAATATGTATAATTTCTACACTATTTTTGTAAACGTAGACTTTTGTCCACGCAAAATTTGACCTTTCTTTCCTAATCAAATTATACAACACAATGAATGATGCAAGCTTTATTTTGGTATAATAAGCGTAATCTAGAGGGCTTTAACTTTCTTACAAGCCATTTCTGATTCCAACTGATTAACTACAAGTCAAGTTATTACTTGTTGTTGCTACAACTTAAGCTACAGAAATTTTCAGGCATTGTATGTTCAGAGCCTGCTCTCCATGGAATAGAATCTCCTCTACTGCTTTTCTGAAAGTTGACTTCAGGTAAGAAGACAAAGATGAAGCTCATTCATCAGATCATGCTTGAGAAATACATGCAACACAACCACAACACTCACATGTATTATTGGGCTGGTGACTGTGGGTTCATGTGAGGCTGCTCCAGAGCATTCCATTCCAAAAGCAGTGTTTTCTATTAAAGTCTATTTATAATTTCAGGTGGGAAAAGAATGAAGCTCGTTGATCAGTTCATGCTTGAGAAACACACTCTGAATATTCATGTGAGCTCATTTAAGGAACTAACAATAACATATTAGTTTGCTGGATAAGATTTGTGAGCTGAGAACCCATATTTGCATCTTTATGCAACACAACTGCAGTGCTCACATGTATTCTTGGGCTGATGACTGTGGGTTCATGTGAGGCTGCCCTGGAGCATTCCATTCCATAAGCAGTGTTTTATATAGGGATTATACAAGCTGAGGCTGTATCAGAAATGAGTGCGCCTTAAAATAGCTAAAAGTACACCTTAAACAATTGAAAAGGGCTGTCTGGATAGTTTGGGATATGTCTCTATGCTAAATGAAACTTACTGTCAAGAAGCAGTGACATAGGAATATTACTTTAGATAAAGAAGAAGAGAAGAGCTGGTAATAAAGTATAACAAATGGAAAACAAAGAGGGAGATGGAGAGAGAGAGAGAGAGAGAGAGATAGAGAAAACCACTGCTAATGAAGTATGATTGTGAGAGACAGATGGAAAACAGCCAAAAGGGAGGACGAGGGGCATCATGCCATGTGGAATGAGGATTGAGCGAGAGAGACGGGGGAGAGAGGGGCTGATAAAGAGATCAGTCGCCGCTCAGGTGAAAGCTGTTGACAGCTTATTTCCGCCAGCATCCTCTCTGACCCTCGTCTTCCCTGATGCGGAAAAAAGCACTGTATCTCTCTCTCTCTTCATCCCGCCATATCCTGGCAGGTTGGATGGGGCGTAGCTCCTGGATGATGAGGGGGAAAGCGATAAGAGAGAAGGACCCGGCAGACAGGAGTGTCACTGACCCATCCGTCATTAGCTGTCGGACATTGGCTAAGTCTTGACCAGGACACACACATGCCACACTCGGAATCGGAGATCACGCACTCCTTTATTACTTTCCTCCCTCGGCAGATCTCTAAATGATGGCTCAATAGGTGCCTGTCGCCTCCAGCCCTCTGCCTGTCTGTGCTTTTGATAAGAAGGAAATTACAGTCCCTCCACACGCCACGAAGGTGCTATTTCAACATCCTCGCAAACTGCATCAAGCCATTACACACACTTACTTCACAGCAAACCATAGGTCAAACGCAATGGTCCCATAAATGACAGTGTGACTGAAGGATTTGTAAAAACCAACACAGGAAAAGGACAACATGGATATTCCAGTATAACATAAGATAATGTGTATGACTTCCGTGCTGGAACAATATGACTACATCAGTTTGTGTACTGTTTGTGTATATTTAGATATTTCCACATTCTGAGACAGTGGCCAAAATGAGACACCAGCACCTGAAGATTGACTCTGGGATTTACTGAGGCATCTCTTTGAGCATCACGACAATGTAGGTATGAAGCAACTAAGTCAATTCTATATTTCACGGCTGTCTATTTTTAACATCCCCACACACGTCCTGCACAAAACAATGAGAACGAAAAACTAATAATGTCAGGATAGCCGGAACCATTTTTAAAGTGAGGTGGACCCATCAGTCTACACAGGGTTTTGGCGTGGGGGTGGGCTTTGGGGATGGTAATGGGGTTGGGATGCGGTTGGGATGGTGATGGGGTTGGGATGGTGATGGGGTTGGTATGCGGTTGGGATGGTGATGGGGTTGGGATGGTGATGGGGTTGGGATGCGGTTGGGATGGGGATGGTGATGGGATGGTGATGGGGTTGGGATGGGGTTTGGGTGGGTGTGGGTTGATTAAGTTGCTGCGTACATGCAAAGTTTTTTGGAGGTGGGGGTTGGTAAGTCCCCAAAAATTTGGAAATGCTGCCCTAGGCCACGTTAAATGAATGTTCAACTAAAGTTTAGTTGAACAGTCCCTTAACGTGGCTTAGGGCGGTGGTTTTCAAAGTTTTTTACTGCGAAAAATGGGGCTGACATTACCTGTTCCAGTTTGGAGCAGCCTGCCTATGCACTGAATATTCACTCCATTTGCATGCGGTGAGATGTAGGCAGACCCAGACCTGGATTTCCAGTGCAGTGTCGATTAAGTGGAATGAATTCTTTCATCAAACAGTGCTGGGTGAACTATATTTTATGTTATATGTGGGGAGTCCAAAGGAATAATTATGAAATTAAGTATTTATGACACAAAACAAATTGAAGATCTCACAAAGTCAAGAGAATTGTATTGTGTGTGTGTGTGTTTGTGTATGTGTACAGACTGGTAAAAGTGTTTTGGGAGATTCAATTACATCTTCAAAAGCGTCGCCATAATCTGCTCAGGGGGAGTTTGTGTGGATTAGCCGCCATGCTGTGGCCAGTGTAATCCCCACACCCAAACTAGGTTACAATACAGAGTGAGGGTGAGAAAGAGAGAGGATATATACTACTGACATGCACATTCATTAGACTAGCCCCACTCATGATAGGACCCAATTGTTGGTGATATATAGCTTGGTAGCCTAACTATTTGGAAAACATAGAATACAAATATTATAATCCATCCATAATTATCATGCAACAATCCAACACAATTAAGCAATTTAAACAGGCTAACCTAAAACTATTAACTACTGTTAGGTTTTATAAAAATGACAGACCAATTTGATTCCTTTACATTTGTGATCAGTGTGTATTTCCTGTTCCCTCCTGTCTTTCTTATCCGGTAACCAAGTCTTAGTGCAGGGTTTAGGCTTGACGGCAGACCTGGGACAGAAAGCGTCCCTCTTGCACTGATCCTGGACCTGCCTTAATCTCAATCACAGCAAGCTAAACACTGGCTTCAGATCAGTAAGCCTCACAGAGAACATCACTGCCATTTCTAAACCCGAGACACGAACACGGCCAGTATGGCAGCAGAACAAGAAAAAAGAGGATAGCACAGAAATGATGAATTCTCTTCTCTGACCCTTAATCTCAAGAATAAAGAGTCATTAACATTAAACCAAGGTCGCACTGCACTATTGTGTTTAGAACTGTACAAGGATAAACACTAATAAAAGACAAGTCTAATCCTCAGTATAATAGCTTCGATTTTTAAGAAGAAATTCAATGTAGCAGTTAAATGGGCCATTTTTTCTTTTCCCAGAGATCTTGCAATTCGATAAAAATGGTTGTAATTCATCTTTACGTGCTTTTTTCCTATCTGTTTTTGAATGAAACAGGTTGTTACCATGCTTGCAAGACTGCTGGAGTAAATGGTGTGCCCCTCAACCTGTCATTCATTAAAGAGCTCTGCGTGCTGAACTCTTCATTTGACATCAACCTGAACTGCACAACTGATTGTCCTTAACATTTATTTTCCATATATGAACTGCATGCACAGGGGAGTCAATGGTACATTTTGAAACATAAACAATATTTGGATAATAATTGGTGCGCAATTATTATCCAAGCTATTGCTAACAACAGTATTGGGTTTGGTGCGGGATTTCACAAGTTGACATGCAGTGTTTCATTCAGACAACTGTAAAATTGTATAAGACACTGAAATGATGTTTGTGTTTGTGTGTAAATGCCTCTGTAACCATTTAGATGGGCCTCGATTTTCACAAGCTGCCCCTGTTTCCATAAATTTGCTGGTGTGTGTGCAGAAATAAGGAGGACTACAGAGTAAAGGTCAGGCGAGTGCCTGTAAATAGAGTTGTTGAGTTTTTCCACTTTGCACTGAGCTCCCTTCAGTTGCCTGGTTTCCTCACAATTATCAGTGCTGCTGTTGGAATCAGAAAGCAGCTCTTGGATCAGCAAAAGGGCACCCAGAGCTCTCATCCTCCCTGGAGAGGAGTCGCTTACCGCCTCAAAGGTTACCCAGCATGCCCGGCGCCGCTCAAGTTGACGGCAGAAATACAGGAGGCGTCGCCGGTGATACGAAGAAGCAATAAAGCATGAAGAGACCAAAATCGATAAGGAGGAAGGGTCACCAAGGCTACTGAGGCTGCCAGCCAGCGAGAGCATGCAATAAAATCTATTTCACTGCAGAAAGCGAAAGTGCGACTGTTTCCCACATTTTAGCAGTCCTCAGCTTTACTCACTCTAGAGCTCCAACAAACAATTACTTGATTACAGAACAATTCATGAATATTTCATGAATATATATATTTTATTTAAACTTTTATATTATTGATCCCAGAGGAAATTAACGAAGCGGTGGGCTAACGACAAGGGTGCCCAGAGAGCAGTGTGTGGGCACGGTTCCTCAGTGGTGCCCCTCCTTAACAACAAGGGAGTGACCGCATGTTTCATGAACATCATAAATCAGTTATAGAGCACTTCTGGTTCTAAAATATCAAGTTGCTGGTCAAGTGGTTAGGGAGCTGGCCCTGTGATCAGAGGGTTTTTATTTCAAATCCTAGGACTGCTAGTGTCATCACTGAGGTTTCCTTGCACGAGGTACTATCCTCACACACAATCCTCACTGGTGGCATTCCCTGGCTTCACTTGGTACATGGGTTAAATCCAGAGAAAGAATTTCACACTGTGTGCTGTGCTGTGTTCATGTGAGACTACAAGGGGCCACTTTACTTTTCATCAAAGCACTTTATGGACCAGGCTGTATCTCACTTGCTCACACACTCTCTTTCTCACAAGTAGCAATGTAAAGATGCTTCATAAAGTAGCAGCAAATCTAATGGGGTAGCACCACCCTCACATACATGTGATCTCCTTGACTGCACTCCCACTGAAGCTGCCAGTGGGTGATGTATTAGGCTGTCAAACCTACACAGAGCTTAGTCTCATCCACTAGTTCTTGTGGGAATTGGGCTAAAGAAGCTGTATTCTACAACCGATTTCAGATGTCTTCATGCATTTAATTTTGAACTACACCAGCCACGACTTTCAAATCTACCCTAAATGGTAAAGTATGGTCTCCAAAAGGGCACGTTTCTGTGACAATGGGGGAGTCTCTTGCGTCCTCTGGTATAAAGTGTAAAAATAGACTGAATAAAATTACACAATTACAGCAATCAGACCAAAGCCTCACAGTTTAGACTCCAAGTGTAGTAGTAAAATCAATTTCAACAAATAAAAACATTCTAAAACAGTCTACAATGCTCTCAGGACCCCTGCATCTGTGGGCTTTCCACACCCACTTGTGATCGGTGACTATTCTGAGAGTCCTTCCAGGTTCACAGTCCTTGTGTTTTTTTATGTACGTTAATAAAATACATTTTGGCATTTTTGTTTATCATGAGCAGTTGTATGTGATGCCATCTGTGCTGAATTTTTGCAATACTACAAACCAATAAACCCAGAAAACAAGTTTCATCATCAGCGTGTGCAACAGTAGCATCATAGCAGCATGATGAGATGTGTATAGATTCAGTGCTCTTAACTGTAGCTGGGTGTTTACAGCCATTTTTGTTTTTGGGTGTTGCTTCGCATCATTGACAACGGCCTGTGTATAATAACAGCTAAATGTATCTCTCACACACTCCACAGTAGCACTTGCAAAGGCCAACATTACACAGGATATGCCAAAATTGTACTGGTTATTCAAGGAGGATATGCAAGTATTTATTTCTGTAATCTTTTCATTCAATATCAGTGATTTCCATTATCCTAATATGTTTATGCATATTGCATGTAGCACTAATAAGTGGCATCAATTCAGTCCTCCATATCTTTCTGCAGTATCTCATTTAGAGGACGTAATGCATCAGTGTCCTTTAGGTTTGAAGACATATGCAGCCTGATCAGTGGATTTGTCCCAGGGTGGCTCATCAACTCAAGGCACCATTCCCAATCAAGGTCAGATTCAGGGTTCTATCTAAGGTTCTCATAGAGAGTTTCTGCTGGTTATAATCTTAGTTTCTCTGGTTAAATCTCTCACTCAATGGACCCTTCATCCATATCTATTAAAGAGTCACTTGTTCTTTGTTATCAGTCAATAACAATAACAAAATGTATTCTTTTACAGAAGCAAGTGTCAAATTCTATCAAAAGTCAACTTTTACCACATTCTAATGGGGTCCCACATTATTTGACAGACCTGATACTAAGACAGAAATCAGGGCAAGGTTACAATTAGATTTTTGGTTAAGATTAAGTTTGGGGTTCAGGTTTGCCAATATGAAGGCAAATTTCTAACAAACTGTGTCTCTCGCAGTCTCTCTTTCCCATGTTTAGTTACAGTGAGTGAAGAAACCCTAAAGGTTTCATGCACAGATCCTACTAAAATTAGCATTTCCTCCATTTTGGAAAATCAATTCCTCCATTTTTTGAAAACCATGTAAGAAGGTTGGTGTCACAGAGGAAATTCAAAAGAACTGAACTACCACTTGAACTCTATGGCGTATTCCTGTGTAAGCTGTCAAAATATTTTTTCTTTAAATGACTGGGTAGGTGTAAATGAAGTAGTTCTTATAACAAGAAACTGAAGCCTGAAGCCATGTATACAAGTCCTTAGGATTTAAGGGGTTAAGTCCAGTTCAGGGGGTCCTTGGGTTACAACAACCAAGGCTCTCCACCAACAATAATATTAGTGTGAACCCAAATCAATCTCTCTCTCTCTCTCTCTCTCTCTCTCTCTCTCTCTCTCTCTCTCTCTCACTACAGGATTAGTGGTTCCCTGTTGAATGGCTCACCCTACGATGATGATTCTAATACTAGTGCATGAAATCATGCACATAAACAAACACATACACTCTCTCTCTCACACACCCACACCCGCACAAACTCACACACACACACACACACACACACACGCGGCATAACCATCTGTTCCCTGCTCTCTTCCAGGCTGTTGTCCTGTGGGATTTCTTCTTCTTGCTCTGCCGGATCACCCCCTCCACTCCACTCATACAAACAGCATCCTCTCACACAGCTTCCCCAACCATGCTGAGAAAAGAACACCTTCCCATTTTCAATGCTTAAGGGTATTTTGCCAGACCTCAAGTTTCCACAATTATCCTGAACACAAATCGATTGTTTTGAACAGAGATATTCATTTAAAACCATTTCAGTGTTAAAATAATAACACATAATATATTAAAATGTTGCCTCTGTCACATATCTGAAACATTCAGGTTGGAGTTATGGTCAGAGCAAATCATTTAGTGACTCCCAAAGCTGCAGTTACACAAGTATTGTGCAGTCTGCACTTCTTTGTGAAATCATAATCAAGGCAGCTTAAATAAATGGTCATTAGCTGAAGTAGCAATGGATTAGCATTTTAGTCGCATAGTGATGTGAAGTTAAATATAAGAAAACAGTGGAGAAGGGTACTGTTATGCTTGCTAACTTGCCAACCACAAACTCAGAAATAAAGGTAATTAGACCCTCACTGTAGATGCATTAGAGATGTGTGATGAGTCAGAATGGTAAAGGCAGATCATTACTTTGTAAATTGACTGATTTTCAGATTTGACCAACATTCAGATTGATAAATACAATACAGAAATCTATAGCTAATCGTTTTACAGTTTTCTAATATATATATATATATGGGGGGGGGGGGGCACATAATTTATATATATACTTTTTTTTTGACAACTGATACCTCTTTAATTTCTATGTGCCTCTGAAGAAATTTGCCCTTAGAGCTCAACAAAGTCAAAGCTGTTCTCACACAACAATTAAAACAGCTACACAAATAAGCAGTGCTGTTCTGCTGCAACCATCATTAGAATGCTACCATCATTTCCACAGGACCAGCTGCTTCATCCATAGTTAAACTTGGGCTATAAAGGGCCAGAGACCAAGTGGGCACTACTGAGTTGTGTGAGGTACTTATAGGGGGCCTAACACAACTTTTGCCAGCATTATTTGATTGGGTGTGCCTTTTTCTTGGTGGGCTGTCGAGAAAGACTCTGACAGTAAGAGACAGTGAGTACATGGAGTGGTGTGTCTGTGTGTGTGTGGTAGCTCGGCCTGACCATGTGTGTGGTGTGAATTTCTGTCTGAGAGTTGAAATATGGGTTCTGTCTTTGGCTATGCTGGGCACTCCAGAGACGAGTACTCTTTGTTTGTCTGCTGCTCACTCAGCCTCCTTTTTTCTCACTACCCGTCATCTTGCTTTTTTGTACCCTTCGCTGTCATTTCAAGGCACAGCTTTTGCTTTGGATGTCTTCGTGTTGCTCCTTTTCTGTCCTTCTACATACTACCTCCAATTCTCTCATCTATCACACCTAAGCAGTCGTTTTCCCCCTCTCTGGCTACTCTCTCCTCTCAGTGGAGCTGGGATGCTTTTTTGGCAGTGGGAAGTGTATCTCAAGGGGGCCAAAGCCTTACTGGATCCATTCACTCTGACAGAGAGAGCAGGGAGCTTGAAATTTCTTCTCATAAGGTACGGCTGATTTCTCTCTTTCTTTCATGCAGTCTTTCTCAACCCTCTTTCTGTCTAGGGTAATGTAAACAGAATGTAGAGAACAGCTGTGGATCAACAATCTACTTCTTTCTCCTCTTTAGACTTTATCTCCTGACGCCAACAAAGATCACCTTAAAGGAATCATGCTAATGTTAACAGTTAATTAAACAAAATTATGACCAAGTTGTCATGACTAATGTCCACTCATTATTAGGAAAGTTTACGTTTCCATTTGTCCTGCACGCTTAACATTTAAGTCAAATCTGCTTTCAACTAATATAAACAGTGTAAAATAGTCTAAAACCGTTGTTTGTTCTTCAACAAGCTCGCTGTTTGCTGCTCTTTTGCTTGACGTGCTGCCGCTCAGCCACTCTCTGGACCCCCTCCCTCTGGTTTTCCCCATCCACTTGTGGGCGAAGACTATCCTGAAAGTCCTCCCGAGTTAAATACAACTTTTTTGATCGTTTCTAAGACCTAAAATAAAAGAAATGTGGGTATTTTTGGGCATGTGACTCATTTTATAACCCCGTAGTTGTTATCATAACTACATGTTTTTTAAATTACAATAACAGGAACAGCAAAGAAATCCCAGCATGACATCCGACACCTTAAGCATCACCTCAAACTGGTAGAACTTCTTCATAAGGAGCTGTTTTGCAGTATAATGTCAATTTGCCAAACAGTCTCATTCACATACTGACCCCCTCCTAACTACACACTTCAGAATCAGAGGTGGAGTCAGCAGGGGGTTGGGGAAAAAAATTAAGTGATAATAAAAAAATAAAGAAATATTCATAACAGGATTCCAGTGTTTAATATTAGATCTTCAATGGCTGAGTAATTATAGTAGTTTCAAAGCTAATATGAGGTCCTGTATAGATCACATAGATCATACGCATCTTCAATTGTTTAAAGCTGTTTTCTCAGAGTGTGTATTTCTGCTAGCAAAGTTAACATTAGGACAAATGTAAACAAACAAAAAAGCAGTAAAACATCTGGGAACTGGTTTTGTCCATTAAAAAAGTAACTGATGTTTTGTGAGCTTGTGAGGAGAATACAAGTTTGGTTCCAGACTTCCCCTTGATGCCTTTAGCCACTGTTTGGATACGGGAAAATCCATCAGCAGCTCTTGATTTTAAGGACAGAGTTTCTGACAGAAACGACAATACTTGGCTTCCACAAGAAAAACATTGATATACTGAACATAAACTGCTGTTCAGGGTACATCAATTTTTTGTTATTTAGTATGTTTAGTAAGACTAAACATCTAAACCATTTTAGATGCCTAAGACTTTTGCACAGTGCTAAGTAATTCAGAATCTACAAAGGGAACAGAGGGAGAGAGAGACCGACAGAAAGACAGAGAGAAAGAGAGAGAGAGAGAAAGAGAGAGAGAGAGAGAGAGATAGACAGAGAGAGACAGAGATAGAGAGGCAGTGAGACAGAAAGAGAGATAGACAAAGAATGAAAAAAAGAGAGAGAGAGAGGCAGAG
>JBBKCR010145406.1:0-19364 GCA_037577295.1 Ladigesia roloffi
TCCATTAAATGACTACCAGACTGCTAAAGCTAATAATCTGCGTTTGTGTTCTGCTGAGGAAACAAAGTCACCTTCGAATTGGATGCCCTGGGGGTAAGCAAATAAACATCAGATTTTCATTTTGGGGTGAACTATCCCTTTAAGGAATAATTGGTGTATTGAGTAGCTAGTACCCAGCAGACAGGAGTTTGAGTATCCTGTCTGGGCAAGACTATAACACAACACCCATAAGAATACTTGGACTAGACTCCTAATACTACACTCATTTACAGCTGGAGTATGGTTCAGTGAAGATTCTCTGAATAAGAGCGTGCGTCCACAATGCAAGTGTAAATGTGGATCTTCTATTGAACTGCTCCAGAGAGATTATTTAGCAAATGTATCTCTATCAAGCATGAAATATATTATACGAATCACAGAGGCAGCATCATCATCTGACACAATGTGACATTTGAAAGGTGGGTAAAGCAAAACAGACCTCAAGGTGAGATAGTAAGAAGAAAGTCCGTTGTTCAAGAATCAGCAGGTTTGTGTGGTGGATATAGAGATGTAGGACCTGGCTGAATGCAACAAAAACCCCGTAAATTATAATAATAAAAAATATTTCAAAACTGAGAACTGAATTGAATCGACTTAAAAGTAAAATCTTATGATAGGAAAAAGTGTGTTGGCCAAGCATCAGTCAGTTTGTGAGGTGGTTGTAGAGACACGTGACCTTGCGTAATGCAAAAAAACCTCCAACAAAAAGCATTAATAAATACAAATTAGGAAAACTAGGAATCCGTGGAACCAAACTGAAACGAGCTTATTTTAATTGAACTGAACTGAATGTAAGCCTGTAGAGTACGAGAAGGGCCATGTATCAGGCGATTTGTGTGGTATTGACAACAGTTTTCAAACTGATCTATTTGATTAATAATATGTTCCTGGCTGCCCGCTGTTTCACTTGGTGAATAGGTTAAATATGTTAAATGCAGAGAAGATTTAGTGCTGCTCACTCTGTGTCCTTCGCTGTGCTCACGTAAATGAAGCTAATTTTTTGTGTTTGTGTACGTTTAAACTAATGCCCACTAGGGGGCAGCAAAACGCCATTTCCAACAGTGACTACACTTCATGATGCGTTGCAGTGTTTTTTTTTGTCTCATTACATTTTTCATATAACTGCAAACACTTTCCGAAATACAGCATGTAAATAAAGCAATCTATAAAGGCTTTATGTCAACTTAGATATATCAATTACTTCCTTCCAGCTAGTAAAATTAAAATACCATAAAACCCAGTTTATTTCTATTTAACTCGTTATAATCATGCAAAAAGTTGCTAAAATGCTAAGCGTATTAATTCAGTTTATTTTTCTATTTCTATAAAAGTAATTTGTAATTTCTTCCTGCAATGAACAAAAGTTACACTATGATTTTTAAAATGTCTCTGGAAGTATTCCTTTTAACGGACATTTTTGAAATATGTTCAATTTTATTCTTTTATAAAATTGAATTCTTTTTTTAATGAATAAGAACAGTCGTATTTACTCTTCTGGTGTAATAATTTTTAATGTAATATATCAAGCAGTTTTAGAAGCAGGGGCTGCTTGAAGAAGGATCCCACGCTGCTGACCATCAAAATTGTTTTTATTTTTCACCTGCAAGAAAGTATTATTTTTTTAAAACATCCACATGAGTCTAGAAACACTTAAGTGGTAATCCATGATTTCCTGTTTCCCTGAACCACTCAAGATGGGTTTGTCACAGAACTACTAATTTTTACAGAAACTGGCCCTATGTGAACAGACCCCAGCACAGCACACAGATTGAACAGAGTGAAACGATAAACAAAAAAGTGTTTTATAATCTATTGCATTATTTTGTCCAACCATTATATTTGGTTATCAGATTTTAGTTTGGCTCATTCAATTCACATATTTTCATATAAAATTCAAATGTATTTCTATTTCACCATTCATATTTCTTTTTATTTTCCACAAAAATCTCTTTCATTCCCTTTTTTGTAGGTTGTTTTTTTAATCAAATATTGCCAGTCACTGGTTTTCTGTTTGTTGGTTTTCCTTTTTTATGTAAAATTCAGTTAGAATAAAAATTAATTGGATCTTTATTTTTATTTTGTAGTGGTGGCAGGTGTCCTGGTGGTTAGGGAGATTGCCCTGCAATCAGAATGTTATGGGTTTGAATCCCAGGACTGCTAGTGGCAGCACCTTGTTGGTGGCGCCCCCCCTGCTTCAGTTGGGGAATGGGCTAAATACAAAGAAAAAAAAATAAATGTTCATACTGTGTTGTGTTCACACTTGGCTCAAATGAATGGTAAAAGAACACCAAACACTCTCTGTTGGTTGGGAATTCATGGTTTATTCTCTTTGCAAGGAGGCCTCAATTCACGCAGAAGGTATACATTCTGCAGGATGGGACAAAGTCATTATCATCAGTGACTCTTTTTTATAGCTGTTACTCTAGTACATAGTAAACACAATTCCTTATCTGGGGATAAATGTTCCACACACATTTGTACACCTAATTTATTGAAAGTCAGCACCTTCCCTTCTCAAAGTCAACTGAAGTGCAGCTTGTAGAACAGCACAAATGATTTAAAGCGATAAATAAAAACTGAGGAATAAAAGCTTAAAGCATCTTTCAAGATCTAGCAAAGAGAGCATGCTTTTTTGCCACATGCATATTCATACCAGTACAACACAGTGAAATTCTATCTCTGCATTCAACCCATTCATCGAGTGAAGCAGATGGCTGCCACCAGCGAGGGAGCAGATTGAGGGGACGGTACTTTGCTCGAGGGTACCTCAGCGATGTCACTAGCAGTTGGGATTTGAACCCCCAGCCATCCGATTGCACCCTAACCACTAAGCCATTCAGATTTGGTGATACTTCTTCATTACACTGTTTTTATTTGTTCACTTGATCAAATTCCACAGCCTAAAAAATTCCAATATTTTCAATCCCATTATGTGCCATAAATGGTCAGCTACAGTGTAAAGGAGGATTACTCTCCCAGGTTCACTATATATATGTGGATTAATTGATTGATATATTGATAGATTTGGATTAACCTGAAAATGTAAAACTCATATTTGGGCTTTAAACATTTCAAACAATTGACGTTTAAATGATGATTTAAAACAACAATCTGTTTTATCAGAATGAATTAATAGTCATCCTTAGTTTCGGTTTAGGTATTATATAAGCAATTCAACCCAATATATAAAATGGGATTTTGGATCTGTTCTAATCGTCTGTCTTAAAATGTTTTACTAAATCATCATGATGTGCTCAAATCTCCTTTCAGTGTAAATGTTGGCTACACAACTGGCAATAAGCAATAATCTTTTGTTTTTATGGCACTACAGGACAGGTTATGAAACCAAGTCCATGATCTTTTCTGCCTGAAGTTCATCTGTCGGTCATGATCAGAGGGCATTTGTGTCCATAACTGATAGCACATTTGATAATCTTAACCATATCGGTAAGAAAGAGCACTTATGGGGCCAACACCTCTTTTGAAAGTGTTTATTGCCCAAGATCATGAAAGTACCTCTCATTCCTTTTTTATAATTACAATCTTACAATAAAAATTTAATGAAAAAACAGATCTACCTTTAATCTAATCTCCCGAAGATGATACATTTTTACAGCATATTTAGGTAAAAAAAAAAACGTATCAGGTGGATTAAAGATCTTATCTATATATGGTATCCAGAACTGGCTCTCATGAACATCGAAGTGCATTCGATGTAAATTTAAGCTCCTATTCGTCCTACTCTTGGGTTTATATATCAGTAATATTCACTCGCAACCAAAACACTGTGTAAGAATGTTCAGTCTTTCACACTTCACCGCCTCCTCTGTACTCGGCCATTCTCCTGTTACCTTTAGCCCCCTCTTTATCTTGCTTCTCCATGTTGAAAGGTGAAATCTCTAATGGCTCATCTTTCTCCTACAAGTGGGTGATTTTTGAAAGAACAACATTAAAGACACTCTTAATTTGCTTACATATGCCCATAAACTCGATTGCTGTAATCTGTAATACGAAACCTGACCTGAACACTAGAGGTGAAACTCAAGCCAGACTAATCTTTAGAATTATTCTGTGAATGAATTCATAATGCATGACAAACTCTATTATGAAGGTGCAATGCATTTGAAACAGGTTTTGCAGCTGAATATAAAGAATGCAATTGGGACGGTGCAATATAATCTGGTTTCTTTATGTAATGTTTTACTCAGTAAATGCAGCCTGGGCTGTTGTTTGTGTGTGTGGGGGGAATAATCTGCGATACTTCAGTTCACTATACATCAGCCCTCATGCCACAAAAACAATACTGCCCTTTTGAAGGCTTTACAAGATTTTTGTAAGTGTGCAGTGGTATCTGGTCCTGTTGTGAAGAAGGGACCTCCATGGAACAGAGAACAGTTTCGCAGATCCTTAGGATTTTTTTCCCCCTGCTTCCAGCACATCAATTTTAAGAACTGACTGTACACTACAAGGCCAAACGTATTGGGATGCCTGACCATTATACCAACTTTAATGAGATTGCATTCAAATACATTGATTGTAATGTGAAGCTGGTCCCCCTTTTGCTGCTAAAACAGCTTCCACTCATTCATTCTGTAGAGCATTAATGAGGTTCATTGTAAATATTTGTCTACATAGCATACATCCCACCTTTTGAAAGAACAGGTCCTTTATCGGCACTTGTTAACATTCATCTATTAATGTTCATTTATTGTGAAATAGTTAAACATTAAAAAAAGATCAGGAGTTTCTCTGTATGTATTTATTTCAAGAACTTTTTAAGAACAAATTTTTTCACAAATAAATCTCTGAAGGATGGAAGACACAATCAGAGAACAAGGGACTGCAATATCATAGCATCGCACCGGCAGCGTGAAAAGCTTAGTGAGGACTTTGCACAGCTCATTAGCTTTTGAAATGTGACTGGAAGAAAAAAAGTCATTTCTTTATTTACAAAATTCTTCTAGTTTTCACTTGATCTCAAGCAGCAATTTGTGCTAACTATACTATAATTGGTAGAATAACAATTTACTGAAGAGACAGAAGTTAAATTAGTTCCCAGAAGTTAAATTAGTTAATGTTTTCCACAGATACAGTACATTGGTTGGGCTTGGGCTGGATGTGTGCCCCATATGAACAAAGAGTGCAGTCAACAGAAGAGATACCTACAGTATATACAAACAATGAGAGTTTAAATATAGACAGTCAGTCAGGTGAGCTGTCTGTGAGACGGAGTGAGGAAAACCTGAAATTTGATGAATAGAAAGGTTACTGGAGGGTGGATGTTTTGATCCAGTTTACCCCATTCTCAAATTAAAGTCCAACATTATGAGGCACTATTCACCATAAAAATGGTCAATTTCTTCTTTGTACATTTTTGAAACAACTGGTCTCTTCAGCTTCATAGTAGGCCCTGTAAAACAAATAAGAAATAAACAGATCATGTACTTAGCTATTTTATGTTTTTTTTATTATATATATATAATATATATATAATTATTATATATTTAATATATATATTATATATATTATATAGTCTTTGTTGTTGTTTTTTTTCATAAATCAATACTATTGGACAGTCTCCATGTTGATCTGTAAGATTAGAAATGATTAACAAATGTATTGAAAATAGTTATACAAATTTTGATGACCCAGTATTAATTTAATTAGAATATACATAGTTTGAGTTTACTGAAAGAAAATAGCCATTTTGGACATATGAGATTTTGGCCCAAAAGAAATGATAGAAAACTGAAACTAAATATCTTACCAAGTTCACCCCCAGAAATGGAGAAGTCCCGTGACAGGACAGTCCACTTCTGAACCCTCTGAGCGTTGGACGTGGCTTTGGTGTTGATTTTGTCCACACCTTCCTGGATGGCTTTGTAAATAGCTGGCTCTTTCTTGTTGATGATTTCAGACACTTTGGTGGCAGTGACTCCATGCTTCTTGCAGAAATCCACTGCCACTGGACTCAGTTCATCCGTGGGATCACCGTTGTCATCAGTGTTACACTGCAGAACAGGGGTTTCACTTTAATATGACAAAATATACAACACAGCTCCAAATGTACACAGCCGTATGAATGAAGATGCTGTCATTCGAATGAAAACTACACTTACAGGAATTCTCTGACCAAATTTTCTCACCAAGATACATTGATTATACTACAAAACTTTTACATTTTAAAACAATAAAGAAAGACTATTTATTTCCAGGACGCTGAGGAGAACTGCTGCTGATTTCATTGTAACTGAGGAAGCTGTGTTAGGTAAGGGCCAGTTCCTCAGAACCAGATAAATGTAATCCTAGGCTACAATGAATTTCCATTAAATGTTCACCACTGACACCGCACTTTAGTCCAAGACAAAATCCATGGGAAATCAAGCCCTCTAAAATCTTGTATTGAAGAATAAAAACTGCAATAACAGGAATCATTTAACAAATGTTCTAACTATGCTAAGCTACAAGCACCCAGGTAGGGTTGTGGTAACACTAGCTTGCTATTATTATTGGCTATATTTGAGTGCTCAGATTACATAATGTTGACTTGGCAGACAGGATTATTTAAAGCGGCTTACAGTTTGAGGAAACACTCAAGTTTCAGGACAGATCATTTCAGGAAAGCACAATAGAAGCTGTCAAAATGTGTGCCACCTTACTTTTAGAGTGAGAAGCATGGAAAGGAATTTCTTTCTGTCTCCCACTAACATGGCATTGCTTATGATGGGCACTTCTTCCTTTAGTGCATCTTCGATGGGCACTGGGGGGACATTCTCTCCTCCAGCGGTGATGACAAGTTCTATAAAACAAAGAAAAACAAATAGCCTGTTGTCAGCCCAGGTAACAAGAAGTACACCACTTTTATATTAGGAAAAAAAACAAAACATCCTGATCTGTAAAAGAGTGGACACAACAGAGTAGTTTGAACTGTGCAGCTGGTAGCCTAGTGGTAAGAATGTTTGCACAGTGTTCAGAATGTCATAAGTTCAAATCCATGGACTGCACCTCTGAAGTGCACTTAAGCAAAGTACTGCCCCCTCAAAATCCTGTGTCCCTGGCTGCCCTCTGAGAAGAATTTCATGCTGTTCACACTGTGTGCTGAGGTGGGATCACATATGACAGAATGGTCAGATAACACTCGACCTTAACTGGTGTTAATGTTTTGCAGTCTCTGCCTCTGATTGGCTGACGCTGACACGTGTTCCTTGGTTTAACCAATTACTATAGTCCCTTCATAAATGGGGCGGAACCATTGGCACATAGAGTGGAGTGTAAACACGAGACCACAACAAGACGAGACAGATGGCAGCAGAGAATAGAGACACACATCTCACATGTGGAGATCCTTCACTCTAGACACACAAACAGAAGGGGAACTGCAGAAACTGCAAGTTGGTGTGAAAGTGCAGGAAAAGTGCTGCTGTTCTGCACAGTTCTGAAACGGCACCCATAGCTAACATGCTAATGCTAGCACTACAGGGAGCCAAGTTCAGAGAAGCTGAGCAGCGCCGGGGCTTAAACTGTTTCTACTTTCTGTTTACACTTAAATTCTGCTTACACTTAAATTTACTAACATTAAAGTTATCAGCCTTTGTTTTGTTTAGCTTAAATGTCATGTTGACTTTTACAGAGACCTTTAATAAAAGTTACTCAGTGTTGGACACCTTTGTTCCTGCGTGTGTTTGATGTCATCACGACTAGTCGACTCGACTTTGACTATCTAAATGAATTAGTCGACTAGAAAAAATCTAGTCATTAATGCCCTAGCCTCCATAGACCTACACTCCTGGGGTCAAAATGATCCACATAACGATTTACCTTTGATCCTGCCGGTAATGTACAGGAACTGGTCATGGTCATGCTTTCCCAGGTCTCCTGAGTGCAGCCAGCCCTCTGAGTCCAGCGCCTCCTCAGTCTTGTCAGGCATGTCCAGGTAGCCCATGAAGACGTGCCGACCCCAGAAGCACACCTCCCCCGTGCCTTCTTCATCTGGTTTATCCAGCTTAGTCTTGCAACCTGGGACCACCCGACCACAGCTGTGAAATTAAAAATATACATACATATTTGTTGTGAGTAGGGGAACACTGAACAAGCACAAACTCTTTGCACACCTTCTAAAAGGATTTGTGAATGACATGTGTGACTGCAAAGGCTTTAGACTTAATAAAATCTTCTTGCGTAATGACTAATTTCAACAAACATACATATATTCTTACAGCCTATGAACATACGAACACATGCAAAGGTTTTGGCACCCCTGGTCAATTGTTTTGTTGATCCAAGTGATATGTTAACATCCCATATAGAGATGACAATTCTGGACATTTAATAAAAAATCTGCACAAAATTACAGAAATTGCCATATTTAAGTGTGTTGTGTTCATTTGCTAATTTATTTTCCAAAATAAAACGTTTTTAAATATATGCATGACACACGAAGGTCTTAACATTTTCTCCCTCTTCCTTGTATAACTTTCCTTTTTCTGTGTATGACCTTCTTCAGTGTGTTCTACTTCATGATCAGATCCAAATGCATCTTTCAGCCTCTCATCAGAGGTCAGTATCTGTCAGTTTTCTTTGGTGGACAAACTAATCTTAATTAGCATATACACCAGCTAGCATATTGCTAGCACTTGCATGTTGGAAACAAGGAAAATGGGAAACTGTATGGGGTCTCTGAAAAGGGACAAACTGTAATGGGTTCACAACCAGGTCTCCAAACATAACATTCAGGCCTTGTTGGGTGTTCTTGGTATGCAGTAGTTAGTACGTACCAAAACATGTAAACAAGCAACAGGGTCACTGAGGTACTGCAACACAGTTCAAGAATTTCTCGCGGGTCAAATTTCAAGGTGTTGACCTGGCTTCCAAATTCTTCAGCCCTAAATATGATCGAGCATCTTGGGATCCATCCATCCATTTTCTACCCCTTTATCCTGCACTCGGGGTCGGGGGGGACTGGAGCCCATCCCAGTTACTACGGGTGAAGGCGGGGTACACCCTGGACAGTCGCCAGCATGTCTGCATCTGTGGGATGTGCTGGACAAACTAGTTCAATCCATGGCGGTCCCATCTATCAATTTACAAGTGTAAAGGGATCTGCTGCTAATGTTTTGCTGCCAGATACCCAAGAACACCTTGTAGAGGTCTTGTGGAGTACATGCCTGGAGAGTTAGGAGCTGTTTGGCAGCATAGAGGAGCCTACATGACGTTAGGCAGGTGGTTTTAATGCTATGGGTGGTCAGAGCATATGGTTATTGACATTTTTTAGTATCCACCCCCCTAGAATCGTACCAGTCATCTTTTTTAAGAACCTATAACACTGCTCTATATACATGTACAGTAGTACTATATTTTATGCAAAAGCACACTAAATACAGGGAATGGCATAAGAAAGTCACCTCATAATATGGAAGCCCTTGGCCGACGACAGAGTGTGTGGTCCCGTGCTCTCGCTCATGCCATACAGCTCAAAAATTTGAATGTTGAGACACATGAAGTACTCCAGTGTGTCCTTTGTGATGGGAGCAGCCCCCGTGAAGCAGGCCCTACAGCGGTCCAGGCCCAGGGCAGCCCGCACTCTCTTGAATACCAGATTATTGGCCAGCATATAGCCCCAAGGCACAGAGGAATCCCTGGAAATCAAAACACAAGTGCCTTCAGCCATTCAGAAAGGCCAATACTGGATTATTATAGAATATTAGCAAAAGTAATCTTACTCTTCCCCATCTTGTCGTTAGTATCATAAGTAAAGCTGGGTAACGATTTAAAATTTTAATCGCAATGAATTGCATTGTAATATTCAAAATTAAATAATTAATTAAAAAAATATTTATTTAGGCACTGTTAAATTTCTGCTATATAAAGTGAAATAACAAAGGAAAAAAAAACGTTTAACTAAGTTGACTTTATATTCCTTTGGTCTTATAATGTTAATTGGGAACAGTTGCAAAGTTCCAAGTGTTCATTTGAACCAGTTCTCCATTTGCATTTTACAAAGGCTACTCAGGTCCTGAGGGCATTAAAAACAACTACTTATCAGTAATGCTAAGTAACCTCCTGAATGTCAAGGTCATCGTAACTAATAATAAATACTCAAATTCCACTAGAGAGATCTCACATAACATAACAAAACTAACAAACTAATATACCTCATATCTTCATCTGCCTTGAAAACAGCTCTCACTCATTCAGGCACACAAGGTGTGCTGTGGTTTCTGGCACTGAGAGGTTAGTAACAGATCCTTTCAGTCTTATAGAACATGAGGTGGAGCCATCATATTTTGAACTAGTCTTTCTAGCAAAGACACTTGATCAGACTGATATCAGGAGAATTTTGAGGTGTATTATAATGACCTCTGTGTACTTATGACACTCTTGCTGGTTCATCAGTTGTCCTTCTTTGGACCAATTTTGAAATTTAACAACACTGCATTTCAGAACCCGCACCCCAAAGACCTGCTGCTCTGGAGATCCTCTCACTCACACATCAGAGTTTGTGCCTCGTCAAAATCACTCAGACCTTTTTTTTTTCCTGATTCTAACTTAACTTCCTGCTTCATATATCCCACTCCCTGGTCTTAATGTAACAATATCATTCTGTTCCATTCACCAGTGGTTTTAATGTGGCTGATCATTGTGCATCTCTGTTTTGCATCACAACATGTCAGGAGTGAAAAATTCAAATTATGAATCTGTAAGTCAGCACTGAAAAAGTCAGACTGAATCTGAACCCTAAGACTAATGCATGCAACAAATAAATACTTAATTTATATTTACATTATGTCGCCCTGAAATGAAATCATTAGGTCTTTTGAGATTGCCAATCCTTATTGAAATATTTATAGAAAATACACATACCCATTCATGGTGTTATAACTGGTCTGAAGTCCTATACCCTTGGCCCAATCAGCAATTCTTTTCTTAATGTTGGAAGATTTTGCCCCAATGGCTTTCATTGCTTCTTGCATTTTCTCCCACACGCGTGGAACTCCCAGAAATGTCGTAGGCCGCACTTCTCTCAGGGTGTTGGCCAAAGAACCCTACAAATGCATCCAGAAAAGTTAAAATAATTACCACACAGAACCAATACAGTCATATTGACTCATGTAGTCGTCTTCACCACGCATCTTTGCCACAATGAATATTGGGATGTGTGAAATGTAAAAGAAACCAGCACTAACAAATGTCTACAATCAAGACTTCTAAAACCAAATACATTTAATTACAATAATTAAATTTAGGGTTCTACATGGATATTTATTTTGGAACATTTTTGGGAAAAAAACACTAGCAGGCATAGAAACTTGTTCTTTAAACTTCTAAAACTTTAAACATTCTCTTTCTATTTTAAGGTTCTTTAGCAAACCAAAATGATTTCTGGCTTTTTCCATTTTTATTTTGTGAGCTGTAGTTTTAAGGATGTATACTGTTGAGGAGGAAATCACTGTATGAATTCATAAGTGGAAAATAATGCTAACCTTCAAAGCATCTGGCTCAGCAAAGTAGGTGGTGCCTGCAAATTTCATAGCAATCCACAGGTCGTTGATCTGAGCTGCCACATGACTGAGGGGCAGATAGCTCACTAAATTCTCCTGCCCCTCCATCACATCAACCATGAGCCCAGCTGCCTTTGAGATCCAGGTGATCTGGCAGGAAGAAATTAAAAAGGAGACATTAATTTTATTTGTTTTAAGCACGATTATAAAGGCTTTGATACATCTAACATGGTTTCAGTAATATAAAACATTCTGTGGTCTGTTTTAATGTCCGAACCACCAGTGTGCTGAGAACGTTTTGACAACATTTTATTTTGGGGGTACAGGACTACTCACATTGTCATGACTGAGCATGACCCCTTTTGGGTTTCCCGTGGTTCCTGAGGTATAGATAAGGGAGCAGCATTCGTTAGCCTTTTGGCTGTTGATCACTTTGTCCAGTTGGGCATCAGACTCACCCTCAGCAAGCTTCATGAACTCAGTCCACTGAAAGACCACATTTAAAATGCCTTTAGTCTCTGCACTCGAGGAGTCAGCAATATTATGAATTTTTAAAACATGCCCTTGACTGTCTGCCACTGTACCGTATGTACAGTATATACAGTATGTTTTGAAAAACCTAATATGTTGGATAAGTATCGCTAATTCTCGTTTACTTTGGCATTTTCCCTTTACCACCTTGACAATCCTGTCAATGATCAGAACTAGGCATCCGAGTGCATCCTATTACTGTAAAGTGTGGCAGGGCGTTGTTTTTGCTTTGGACACGAACACATTTAAATGCGAAATATATTTTTTCAAAACATATTTGGACCTTTTTAGGGCATTGAGGGCCTTATTGGAGAGATATTGGTTATATCAGAGCCAAAGCAATGAGGATAGTTTAAAATATCCAAAAAATCTACCCCTGCCCTCAAAATCTAAAATTGTATAAAACCTGAAAACATGCATATTGCTACACACTTT
This sequence comes from Ladigesia roloffi, assembly GCA_037577295.1. NCBI lineage: Eukaryota > Metazoa > Chordata > Actinopteri > Characiformes > Alestidae > Ladigesia > Ladigesia roloffi. The sequence continues at coordinate 12,504 of JBBKCR010145406.1, forward strand.
TCTGTACTGAAAATAGATTGTACTAAAGAAAAAAAACAAAAAGATACAGTATCAAAGTGTATTTTTACACCTGTATAGTACATTGTGTTTACCGGTACAGAGAGCTTTTGTATGTTTGGAGCTCGACCAGTCTTCTGGCCAAAGGTCACCACCAGGAAGTACAAACTTATTTATGCAATGAATACTGTGCCAAAGTTTGTGGTAGGCATTCAAATGCAGAGCATTGAAAAACAGGTTTATTTGGGACTTGCCCATGATTAAATGTGTACCTACCGTGTATACATCTGCCAGCTTAGTCTCCAGTTCACCCTTATATTGAATGATTGCCTTCAGATGTGGTAGCTGGTCTCTGACCTAAATGGAAAAAAAAATTGTTAGAAAATAATTTGAAAATCAAAAGTCAAGGGTGGTTATCCTTTTTAAAATTCGAGCATCGTTTACCTGGAGGATTTTCGTAAGCTGTTTGTTGTTTTCAACTACCACAATGTTGGCTTTGCTGTTATGTGCTACATACTGGCAGGCTTCTGGAGAATTGGTGGTGTAGATTCCTGTAGCAAGTCCTCTAAAGAACAAACAGAGGTCAGATCTTGCATTCTTTTATCATCCATCAGCATTATTATAAAAAAATACATAACCTATAAACAGTGATTGGAATAACGGCGTTACTAACTGCAATACTTTTTTTAGTAACAAATAATCAAACCAGTTACTGTTTACCCCATTACAACGCCGTTACCGTTACTGACAATAAAATGTGCGTTACTATAACTGAGAACACTGAAGTGATTTTCATGCGAGCAGCATCTCTCTCAGCCATAAGACTTCTCTTTCTCTGGGGGGTGTGTGTGTGTTTGTGTGTGTTCAGGGCTTGGGCGGGAGACATAGGCAGTGATGATGATTGGTGTGTCTGTACACGTGGTGTAACTGAGAATGAGATGATTGGCTTAGATTGAGTAACTTTCCATGGTTTGCCAATCAGAGGCAGAGTAGTGCAGGTCGGCAGCTTCTTCAAACTGGAAGTTTAAGCGGTACTTTTTTCCTCGCTGAGGTGAAAGGCAAAAATGTTTATGCGATGTGCAAGACTTTTTTAAAGTAACGAAATAATTACTTGGTAATTGGTAATTACTTACTTTTATAATGATATAACTCAGTTACTAACACAGTTACTATTTGTGAGAAGTAACTAGTAACTATAACTAATTCTTTTAAAGGTACTTGCCCAATACTGCCTATAAATCAGTACAGATAAGAGTGGCTGAATATGTAATGGAGCGAATATAGCACAGTACAAAATTATGCAAACAGAATTTAAGGAGTAATACCCAGCCAGGATGGCAGCAACATTCGCAATGAACCACTCAGGAGAATTGAAGCCCAAAATACCGATGCCATGGAAACGTTCCAATCCCAACTAGAGAACAAGCACATAGTGAGAGCACGGACACACTGTTACATACATATAACTCATCAGACATTTATAGATTAGACTCCCATCCGTACAGCCTGTTCCATTTTATAGGAACTGACAAATCGAAGAGGAAGATATAAACACCATAGTATATACTTCATCATAAAGTAATGTTAATTTTCTTTTATGAATTATTTTATTTATTTAAGTTATTTACATATCTTGAATTATTCCATTTTATTTTTCTATTTTCTTACTTTCAATTCCTGTAAATCACATTAAATGACCATCTGTGTATGATAATATGTGTGTGCTATATAAATGAACTTAAACTTGATACTGGAACTGTAATTCTAAAAAAACAATATAAAAATTACTACTTTTGAGTCGCATATATGCTGCACTCGTTGCCAATTTCATTGTTAATCATATCTGACATCTTAAACATGACATATTTTAGAATATTTAGGGTTAAAAAGGACTTGTAGAAGAACAGCATTATCCAAGACATGCATTTGATAAATATCACAGAATCAATGACATCATATCTTTCTCAGAGAGATGTTACGCCCTTTAAAATGCAGGCATCTAAAGGGTTCTTCTTTTTTTGAAATTTTTCTTAAAGGGCGGTTCTCAAATCTGTCCCTAAGGCCCTTAGATGGTCCACAAACCCAAAGTTCGACATGTAATGGATAAAAAAGAAATGTAGACCTTCTACAGACCCTTTAGACCAGCGTTCGCCCCCCTGGGGGCATTTGAAACCCATCGGGGGCGTTGAGAATTAGACAGCTGACAGGGGGGCGTTCAGACACAAATTGTGTCCGTCAATATTATATATTACAATTTACTACTACTACTACATAAAAATAATAATAAAAATAATAATAATAATAATAATAATAATAATAATAATAATAATAATAATAATAATAATAATAATAATAATAATGCTCATGATGAGGACTCTCCAAGTAAGTGCAGCCTTGGAAAGAAATGAGAGGTCAGGGGGCGTTTGTGCAAAAAAGGTTGAGAACCACTGCTTTAGACTGATGTAAGGACCAGTTTTCAAAGTGAATCGTTCGCAGATTTTAAAAGAACCGCTTTTGTAAAAGATTTGTATTAATGTTAAAATAAAAGCTTGTGAAAATGTGAAAAGGATTCACACAGTGTAAAGGTACTGCATCTATAGTTTGAGCAGTTAAGAAAAACAATCCCACCCACAATTCCACATTGCAGTTTTCAGCATACATCAACTCAAGTACCTTCAGAAATCCCTTGGCCGCAGTCCGACAGTGCTGCTGGTATCCAGTGTAGGTAAGTGTTTTCCAAGCTCCATCTTTCTTCCAGCACAGGGCTGCATGATCTCCATACTTCTCCACAGTGGCCTGAAACATCTGACTGACGGTGAGCGGAGGCTCCGAGCCCGGGCCTGACTCTGCCAGCCTCAGCTTCACTGCCTTCTCCCTGGAGGAGCTCCAGTAGCACTCTGCTGGAGCCAGGTGCACGTCACCCCGAACCCGGATCACCGCCTCATCTGTTGGATCATGACAACAGCGTGGGCAAATTTGCAGCATAATTAGTGAAATTTTCTAAAAATGTGTCAGCTCAGCCTTCCAAGGAGACAGAAGAACCTTCCATCATCTACATGCAGTCAATTAACAAGAATCAGGTGCTTAACTAGGCATTACTGCCAGCTCAAGTTACTGGCAGGCTATGGAATGTCAAATGTCACCAATCAGGTTTCTGTTTGTGAAAAAAAAAGTTATGGTGATGGCAGTCTGGAAGTTAAGAAAGGGAAAGGACACTCCCCTTGTGGTTACCAGGTAATGACCAGTTGAAACGAAAACCAACAGAACTGTGCAAACAACGATACATTCAGGTCACTGTCCATTCAAATACAACAAACACTTGAACTAGACCTCGTTCTATAAAAAAGGCAGTACTTGTTTCAAACCAACATGCAGATTTAAAACCTTTCTCTCAAGATAAGTTATTTAATCTTACCTGACACCGTGCTTGCTCCTTGAACAGTGGCCGCAACCTCCTCCGAGCTCCTGGAAGATGACTCCCGACACTTGGTTATTGTAACCGACAACTCTTCTGAAAGCTCTGCATCTGGATGTAGAGTTGGACTGTCAATCCCAGAATCATCCGCTGAGGAGGCCTGATGTATCTTGCCGCCCATGAGGTTCATGTTATCGTTGCTTAAAGAAGTCGGACAGCTGCCGTTAAGCTGTGCCTTGGAACCCTGAAGTGCATTTATAGGCCTAGAGGCCGTAGAAGAGCAACAAAAGAACATAAACGACAATGCCCAATTGGAGGCAGACACGTGACACCTAATCCTTGTTATTTCTTAAGTTGTTGTCATGTAGGAATGAGACCAAAGCAACACAGGCTTGCATGCAGGTCTACGTACCGCTCTAGATTGTTTTCCATGGTGTGAATTCCCCTGGAATTGTTGGGTAGCTTACAATGGCTGGTAGATCTTGCAGGGAGCTCTCAAAGAGTTAGGTAAAAACTCTAAAAAATAACAGATCAGAAGAATTTGATTTGGTTATACTAAAATTAAAATGTAATCGGTATAAACTGGTCCTAGATTTTTACCATCTGTGATCTACCCTATACAACTATATGGTGGCTCCCAGTAATGCTTTACATCCCTAGAATATACTGAGAACTAATTCTCAACTCCATTGGTGGGCTTTATATGAGACCATATTCTTGCAACACACTGAAAGTCTGTGTGAAGTGTGCCAATGACAGTCCAGGACCAGAAGAGTGATGAAAGCAGTTGGGAGCTGGCATGCTATGTTTCAGTTTCAACCATCCACCTTTAACCCATATCCTCTCATTGTGTTACCATTCATTTTGAAGGGCAGAGAACAAAAATTATGAGACTGGCTGTTTAACAGTAGTTCATTTTCATGACACAGTCACTAAAACAATGGTGCCATCTAGAGTAACCAAAAACTAATGCATTTTATCAAGGTCAGGGAAAAGCGTGGACTTTGTCGGCTGACGTAGCTTTATATAGTTTTCTGTTATAACAGTATCTTGGTCACCAAATCCCAAGGGAAGTGAGTCTAGAACGCACGTCAGCATCACCAACGTGAAGAGGGCCAAGGGACAAGGTTCACACTTACAACACTTGTGTAGCAAGCCTGCCCTCAAATGAACTTTTGCACAAATTATGCAAAAAAAGAGTCCGTGATGTACGATATAATTTCAGAGATTCAAAGTGCTCTACCAATCAGTGTCCTTAGATTACGTAGATGCCCCATCATCTGACTTTCTGTGGTTCAAGCAAAAGGTGAAACGTCTTATAAGACATGAATGTGTCATTTAAATTTCATCACAGAAACCAGTGTCTGCAGCTGGAATCCAGAACCAGGACAAAACATTTTTCTCTTAATTTCCATGCTACCTCTTGACGGACCTCTCTATCCCCCTAAAATGTATTTTCTGTTATGGTCGAAGAGGTCCAATTTTGCTGCATGTAACATTGTAGTGACAAAAAAAGGTTTTTCATCATTCATCATCATCAACTGAAGTCGAACTAGCCAGCTTTGACCGTGTATATGACCTGGTGTAGTCTGGATCACTGAAAGGGCATCATGCCCTCCCTTATCAGAATCAGAAAAAAACACATATCAGTGCCAACATATAAGTAGCAGCCAGGTCAGGTACGTTTGAAAGGTTTTTAAAGCATATTTTCCCAAATATAACAACCTACTAGGGAAAAATATTTCAGCCTCCAATAATCACCTGAAATTTTCGATCGTTACATCACAGGTGGACACAAACTTTTGCCCTTGCACCAAATTGTGCAATAACAACAAAAGCATTCAAACATTAAAATTTTTAAATTACTTTTTAAATCTTTAAAAGGACGTTTCAATGTCAGTAAAGATACTATACTTACAGTGAGGGCGTTTAGCAGTGGCTTGAATTGCGGGGGCTCCTGTTTCCAAATGCTCTACCTGGGCTGTATGAAAAGATAAAACGGACTCTTCAAGTAAGTGCAGCCTTGGAAAGAAATGAGATAGACTGTAAAAGAAAGATCAGAGTTCAATGCAAACCTGACTCGGTACAAGCCCTCGTGACATAGCAACACGCTCAGATGAAATTGTGAAACAGGCGTGAAAGCAATTGAGTTTGTTTTTCCCACCTATATTCCTACCGGCCTTACCTGCTGCACTGTGATTGGTTAGTCGTTCCTTCTCTCAAGCACGAGCCTGAACACTCAGACAACATCTTTCCCGACTTGTGTATCAGTTTATAAGACTTCCGAACCACGGTATCAGATCGTCTTTTAAATATCTAATACAAGCCTGTCCCCAAACCGAGGCAGACCTCATTTACATATTATTTGAATTATATTCTTCCTGTTTGCCTACGGCCCAATTGGCTGGCTTAATTCTCCATAAATGAACAAATGTATTGGGACGCCTCTCAGATATTGAATTTAGATGGACATTTAACTCCCAGTAAAGGATATTTTGGACACGTTTTAGACGCAGTTTTGGAGGAAGGCCCTTTCTTTTATTCCAGCATGACCGAGACCCAGTGCGCCAACATCAGTGCCCGACGCATTTTACACCGAGGCTTCTACTAGTCAATAAATACTGCAAATTATTGTTTCCCCATGTCAGCACACGTGTAAATGAAAGAAGAATCAGTGAAAACGGTGAAGACGGGATATTGCATGTCCACAATCAAACTGGTTCCCAGCAACAGTCACAGAAGATATTTCTCCTTTTGGAGAATAAGAATAAAACAGTATACTTACCGAAGTGTAAGAACCAAATGACTGTTTACCAAATATTAACACAGCAGATACCCTATATTTTCTGTAATATTTTCATAAAAACAAATATAAGTGCTTCAAACTTACTTGAAATAAAATCTGTTAACTAAGACGTTATTCTATCAATCTGAGTTATTTTTCCATGTGTATAGAAACAATACATACTTTCTTCACATTTTAATGTGTTTTATTTCCTGTCACAATAGACTCCAATTTAACTGTTCTTAAAATATGGAAGTATTAAGCATGATTACATTAAGTAGTTAAGTTTTCTAGTTTTCATTAATCATGACTGTCACTGACACTCCGTGCTACAAATGTTAACCTGAGGCTTTAGCAATCAATGATTAAAGTCCAGTTACTATAAATGACATGGCAGAGTAGGCTAGGTCCTTGATAAAAAGGTCACCTAGATCACCCCACCAGTTTATTTTAGAATCTGTTGCAGCAGGTCAGGTATAGAATGCCAAATTAGCTGAATGCTCTGCCTGATCTTTAACCCAGCACATTTGTATTTGTGTATATATATACATACATACATACACACATACATACATACATACAGAGAAATAGATATAGATAGATAGATAGATAGATAGATAGATAGATAGATAGATAGATAGATAGATAGATAGATAGATAGATA
>JBBKCR010145427.1:0-15755 GCA_037577295.1 Ladigesia roloffi
GACCTCTGCCATCATTTTAAGTAGGAGAACTTGCACAATCGGTGGCTGACTAAATACTTTTTTGCCCCACTGTATATACTTTTAAAGCCTTCCACGTCTTCGCTACTTCTTATGTTCAAGACCTACTACATCTCTACACCATGTCCAGGTCAACAGACTCTGATTTACTTGCAGTACCCAAATAGAGTCTGTCCTCTTTGGAGCCTTTAGCGCTGCTGCTCCCAGATTATGGAATTAATTGCCCAAAAACCTTCTGTTTCAGAATTGGCCTGAAATTCCATCATTTATTTTAATGCTTGTTTTGTGATTACTCTGTAAAGTTTCGTTGGGTTTGTGAAATGTACTGCATAAATTTAATTAATGATGATGTTACTACTACTACTACTACTACTAATAATAATAATAATAATAATAATAATAATAATAATAATGATAATAGTAATAATACTTTTCCCAGGAATAATCATGAGTTTTAACTGTGTTTGTGTTTTTCAATTGTTTCAATCCTAATCTTATGTTTTTACTGTTTTTGTGTTTTACTTGGTTTCAGTAATAATCTGGATGCGCAGACAGTGCGGGGGAACACTGCACTGCATTACTGCTGCTTGCACAATAAAACTGAGTGCCTTAAGCTCCTGTTAAGGGCCAAGGCCAACACACATATCAGTGAGTGAAAAATCATCTCTATTGGATTTAATAAGCAGCCAGTGAGAACAGATTGGCAAAATGGCAAGAATATAATATCCTGAAAGTACTCAAGTAAATTTTGCTGCATATTGAATAGAAGCCCATTCAAAAGATTTCAAGACTCAGGGTTCCTTCACTGACCTCAGCAGCTGTGAATAGACAACTAGTGTGAACAAAGTGCAAGAAGTGACAGACACTGTGCACTAAACAGACATTATATCAACATGACAGTAGTGAGAATGGGATGCGAATCTGAGAAAGTACAGTTAGCAGAAATGTGCCATAAAATTGGGAAGTGTATCTAAACCTACAGGATGGATAATAATGCACCATACATATATTTATCAAGATTATATCAAGACCATATATACATATATTATTATTGCACAGGATAATGTGTTGTTGCTTTAGAAACCTTCATATTGCAAAGGAGACAGCATGATAGAAATCACACTGAGTAAGTAAATGTAGGGTAAAGTTAGATAGTTCTCTGAAATGTACTGGTTATCCAGGGGCTGGACATCTCTGATGGCCTGCAGTAGGAAGCTGTTACACAGTCAAGCACAACCAGAGCAGCAGCTTGTATAGCATTTGCCAGAAAGTAGAATTATATAGCTATCATTCTATAGCTGTTCGCTTCATAGCTGTGTTTTGTAGCTGCTAATTCTGTCATTATTAATGTTGTGTATCCTATTGCTGTTAATTGAATACCTATTCACTCTACATTGAACTCTGTAGCTGCTCTTTTTATAGCTATTCTTTTTATAGTGTTTCATTCAATAATGGCCGTTAAGTTAGCTATTTGTTCTATAGTTGTTCACTTTAAAATTTTTATTCTATTGCTGTTAACTCACTGTTCATTTTGTGTCTGTTCCTACTTTCTTTAACTGCTCTTTCTAGCGTTCTGCAGTTTTCTATAGAACTGAATAGAACTGTTCATTTTATAGGTCCTTATTCTGTACATGTTCATAATAGAAATACCCATTCTGTAGCATTTCATCCTATAAATGCTCATTCTATAGCTGTTAAACTGTTAATGCTGTCAAAACAGTAACATAATATAATGCAGTTCTATAGAAAACTGCAGAATGCTAGAATAAAGCTTCCCCAAAAATGAGGCTGATTAATTTTTTGATTGTTGGTTGATTGTGAGGAGTTAATTATAGAGTCTGAATGGTGGTGCTGAGAGGGGCCTGATTGTAATTACTCTGTCTTCATAGAGAATGAAAATGGTGAGACTGTTCTGGACATCGCTCGACGACTGAAGCACACTCACTGTGAACAACTGGTATGCAATGTTTTATTTTGGCCTAACATACCAGTTAAAACACTGTTTTGTCTTTGGTTTTTGTATTGTCCACATTTTAGACCCATGTAACCTCACAATTTCACAAGAATTGCTCTTTAAGGAGGCACACAGATAAGTACTGTATGTCAATGTATGTTGTCAGTCGGGATCAGACAAGAGTCGTTGTTTACTATGTTGTTTACAAATGAGACTGTGATCTGTTGTGAGAGTAGAGAGCAGGTTGGGGACATCCTGGAGAGATGGAAATATGCCCTGCAAAGGAGATAAGTGAAGATCAGAATACCTGTGCATGAATGAGAGGGAGGACAGTGGAGTGGGGGAGGAGTTAAACTCCGAATTACTTGGGATCAACAGTCCAAAGCTATGGTAATTGTGATTAAGAGGTGAAGAAGAGAGGTGAAGCAGGGCAGAATGTGTAGAGAAGAGTGTCAAGAGTGATTTGTCTGGTGGAATATGTGGAGAAGAGTGACAGGAGTGATCTGTGACAGGCAATACCAACAAGACCAAAAGAGACGGTAGCAGTGAGACGAGCTATGCTGTATAGTTTGATGGTTTGTCGGAGAGTTGGAAGTGTTAAGATTTGCATTGGGAATGCCAGGATTGGACAGGGTCAGGAATGACTCCATTAGTGGGACTGCTTGAGTTGGACATTTTAGAGGTGGAATCGGTTCGGACCTGTGCTAAAGAGAGACTCTGAGTGTGCTGGGAGACACTGATGCTGTTGGAGTGAGAGAGGATTAAGAAGAGGACAGAAGGAATTGGAGATGGTTGATCCAATGTAGTGACTGTTGAAGGTAGAAGAAGAAGACGACTGTAGGTCATTATATTCAATGTAGTCCTGGCTCAACTAGCATGAATGTTTTCTTTTTTTGCTTAATTCTGCCAAAGGAAAAAGAAGGTTGGTTGTTTTATTATTCTAAAAGGTGCCTATATTATTGTGCGTATTACTCAGATCCAGCAGTCTCAGACCAATCAGTTCAACATGCACATTCATGTGGAGTATGAGTGGAGACTACGGCAGGATGATTTGTACGAGAGTGATGATGACCTGGAAGACAAGGTAAATCTTATATTTAAAAAAACTTTCAAAATGTTGAGTGAGCAGGTTAAACACTTCACAATTAGATTGTTCGATTAGTTATATATGACTTCTCATGGTGGGGCTGTAATGATGTTATAGGTTTAAATTGGGGTATGATTTGTCATGACAGATGAAACAAATGAAATTGAAATTCAGTTTATTTTACATTTTTCTTTAAACACATTTTGTTTGGATTTTTAAACCAAATGTGGTCAGTAATTTGTAAAACAATGTTGAAATGCACATTTTACACTGATACACTCCCACAAATTACAAAAGCAATAACCAGAAAATAATGATGCAGCCTCTTATTTTGTCCTATGGATCTACAGCTACAAACCGAATTAGCTAAAAATGCTCTTTAATGAAAGTGCCAGACTGGTCAGACTGTGTGGTGTGTTTGCAGTCCGGTCCAGTGAAGAAGGACAGGTCAAGCCGGCCTTTCAGCCTGTACCACAGTGCCAGTCAGGACCGGGGTGCGGGCGGTATATTCAGTGTGGGCCGGCGACTGGCTTTGGGACGGGGGGAACACAAACGAGACGTTTACAGCAGCCCCAGTTCTCAAACACGCAGTCTGGACAGCCCCCCGCCTCCTCCACCATCATCACCTGCACCGCCACTCCCCCCCAGAGTCCGAGGTAGGAACCGGCTCGCAGTCGGTCCAATTTTGCGAATATACACAGATGAAAGAAGCTCTTTTCTCTTCTGTCTGTTTACATCTCTTCCCATTTCTTCTGTTCTCCTCTCTTCTCTCTTCTCCTGTCCTTTTCTCTTCTCTTTCTTTTCTCTTCTCCTCTCTTATCTTCTCTTCCTCTGAAGCTCCAAATATTCCTCCACCTCCTCCTCCGGTCAGTCCCCCAGATGTTTGGTCAGAGGTCAGCTTCAGTAAGAAGAGAACCCCTCCTCCTCCTCTGGTGATCCGACACAAGCGGACATATTCCGAGCCGTCTCCTCAGGTTCCTCTCAGCCCACATGGATGCTCACGCCCAGGACACAACGGTACCCACTCCCCTGCCTTCACCTACACTGAATTTAATGTTTTCCTTTTCACTTCAGTGTAAAATGGACAAATTAAAACTGAAATTAATCAAAACTCATTCAACATACACAGAATTTAAAAAAGCAATTTTATAGGGGTAGAAAATGGATGGATGGATGGATGGATGGATAGATAGTAGTTTATTCTACATTTAACATGTTGATGACACAGTGCTGGTAAGTTGATTTCTGTCCTGCTCTACTGTTCTCTGACGTAGCTAATAACATTGTGGCTTTTTTGTGTAGATTACGGAGTGCCAGCGAGTCCACGAGGGTTCAGCAGTCATGATTCATCCATTAAAAAGTGTGTGTAAGTGCCTGTACCTTGATAGAGAAAGACAAGTCTGTCCTCTAGTGGTGAGATAGTGAACCACACTTTACTCTAAAGCAGGTCCTGGAGGGTTGGTGTCTGAAACTGTTGCCCGGTCTACTATAGTCTCCCTGCCCAAACACCCCCAGTATCATCAAACTGTGTTACACACTGGCCCTCCAGGACTTGCTTTGAGACTACATACTTGGCATAATGTGCATACTGTAACTGTTATATTGTTATATTTGGGGATCACATAGTTCTCTATATTTCAGTACTAATGTTATGCTTTCTGTCTTTTCGTACCTAAACTGAGCAGACTGGCATGTGCTGATTTCTTTGTTTAATCAAGAGATTCTAAGAATGCTTTTGCTGATAATAAGATTATTTCAGCTCAGGGTCTCCCAAGTACACCATGGCTGCACTCAACTCTCTGTCTGAGCTGCCTGAGCGAGGTGAGCACCCCGGGGTTCTTATTAATTTCTGTGTTTTATGCTGGGCTTTTGTATTTTAAGTATATTTTAATGGATTTCTTCAAGTGAGACGGAGATCAGTTTTGGGTAAACAGTATGGCTGTGCCTGACAAAACTATTAAAGTATCATGGCTGTAAAAATAGTAAACATTAGGGGTGTGCAAAGCGACCACTATTTGTATTTGTATTTGTATTTTATGAAATGGGAATTTGTAGTCATATTTGTATTAGTATTCGAGTAAAATTCAAAATACAGCGCGCAAACTCTGCCCCCGAATCTACTCCTAGTGTGACGAGGGTTTGGGGGGTGGGATGGAGCAGAGTTTCTTAAACTGAAAGTGATCAATAGGTCATACGTGGATACACCTCTTCACACAGTGTGAACAGCATGAATTTCCTCCTCGAAATTCTCTCCCTTTTAATACATTCACCAAGTGAAGCAGTGTGCAGCCAGGAACACGGCACCAGTGGAGGCAGTACCTCACTCAGGGTACCTCAGAGGTGCCTACTGGTTTTGGGGCTCGACCCACGACTTTCGGATCGCAGGGCGAGTGCCCAAATCATGCGAGCGTTAGACTGGGCGGGATTTCCAAATACAAATACTTTTTAAAGTATTTGTGCGAATACCATATTCAGATTCAGCTCCACCCCACTAGACACTGATTATCAGATATTAGTCATCTCTAGTACTTCTAGAGCAGTAATCCAAACAGTTTTTACATTTGGCAAGGGCTTTTAATATTTGCTGTTATCTTTAAACTACTGGGCTTTTCAGAGTGGTTTGCAGTCAAGTTATAATTTTTCAACTGAACCCTCTGTTTTAATTCTGTTTCTATCCTCTGTTTTGTAAAGATCTTTTGTCGAATGTGCCAGAGAGGAAATGACGACAAGGCTTCTGTTTCCACTTTACAGATTTTCGAACAGATGGGGAAAGCTGTCACTTCCTGTATCAGACTTCGCATGCCAGTCTAAGTCGACATGCCCAGGCCTTGTCCCCCACCTCCCCCAGATCCTTCAGTCTGGACTCCAACGGAAGCTCAGCTTCGTCCTCCTCCAGCGCCCCACACCCACTCCCCAGACGCACTCTGGTGAGGGCCCCAGGACACTCTGGTTCACTCACACACGTGGATTTAACAGCTGTTTGAGCAATGTTGCAGACATAGAGACAAACTCTGAACTTGACTGGTGTTTTGTTCGCTTTAGCCCAAATTAAGAACTGTATGGGCCCAAAACAGCCTGACTAAAGTTTCTTAGTCCAGTTTATCAAGGATAAAACTGAATTTCAGCTTATAGTTCATTTGAATTAAAGGCTTTGTTTTGGCTTTAGCTCCCTCATCATTTGTTGTCTTGGCTACAATAACAATACTGGTTGAATCGAGTTAAACTGATATGCAAATGAAGTTACTTAGCAATGCTCAAATCCTGATCATCCATTACCTAAAAATTAAGGAGACTATTACAAAACCTGTGTAAGCGTTTTTTTGAGGTAAACTGTCACTAATTTTCACAACTGAGAAAGATACATCCATACATCCTCAGAATTTTAGCCAAAAGACCATCATATTTCAATACTGAGACACAATTCTACATTTATTAGCAGCTGTAAGCTGTACAATGAGTAATTTTCTCTCAGGAAAAAAAACATCTGACCATCACTAGGGTTGGGTCGAGAGACGATGCTGAGCCGGCATGGCGATCCTCCGCCTCACCGCTGCAGCAGCAGCAAAAGGCGCAGTAATTTTTACAGTTGGGTCTGTTAGAGTTTGGATCGTATTCTCACCACCAATAAATCGCTCCAGCGTTAGTTTGAAAGGGTAAAACAATGACCATGCAGATCATTTAGAGGAAACGAGAGGCTACAATACATATTGTAGCCTGCCTCTGCAACTGACAATGCCATCATCCATCGCAATGTTTCAAATTAAACATTGTACGATGTCACATTCAACATCGCCCAACCCTAACCATCACATCAACAGGGACTTTCATGACATTGCTTTAAAGTACATACAGAGATTTTAATATGGAGTTGCCACCCCTTCACAGCTAGAACAGCATTGACTCTTTGTGGAAGGATGTTTTGGAGCCCATTCATTCTCTAGAGCATTTATGATGTAAGGCGCTGAGGTTTGTAGTGGGGTTTGTGGTGGAGAAGAGGCAATATTCTGTGTCTATTTTTTTTTTCAGGCCTTGGCTAAGCCACTTAGTTCCAAGGGTATTGTTAATGTTACATCATACAAGAACATTTTAGACAATTACATGCTTCCTACTTTAAGGGAGGCTCATTTAAGTTCCAGGATGACTGTGACCCTGCTCACAAAGCGACATTGCGTGGTGCCGAGAAACTCCAGTGATCTGCACCTCAACCTCTCTAAACACCTTCAGGATGAAATGAGACAATCATTGTGAGCCAGGGCTTCTTGTTTAACATCAGTGTCTGACCTCACAGATGCTCTTATGAGTTTATGAATAGACACCAGTTTTCACCTACGCACTCTGCAATTCCTGGGGAGATTTTTCGCCATGTGAAATTGTATGTGACATGATGTGGAATAATGAGGGAACAGTTCAATTCATAACCATCGGCTTGACAGTTATGCAAAAATGCAGTTCAATGAGACGCCAGGAATGAAACTGCATAGTTTTGTTTGCATGCACAGACATGTCACTGTGGTAGCTTCCAGCAAAGTACACGTAAGACATAATACTGAGAGTTGTCTGTGTGTGTGTGTGTGTGTCTTATCCAGATTAAGCCAAAGCTGAAACGTGTGAAAGCCATGTATGACTGTGTGGCTGATCACCATGATGAGCTCACGTTCAGTGAAGGAGAGGTACTGGTGGTTCTGGCAGAAGAAGATGCTGAGTGGTGGGTAAGTAGCACAGCAAAATACAATCAGTAAGATAACATACCATACAATAAATATATATATATACCTTAAAATCCAGATTATAAGCCAATACTTTTTTCCCAAAATTTGAACTCAAACACAGTGGGGAGTGTAAAGGAGCTGATTAGTTGAATCGGGTGTTGTCAGGAGCAGTGAAAACACTCGGCAGGAGCAGGACTTGAAAACACTTCTAACAAACCCACTTCCCCACAATAGCTAATTAACTAGTTCTGTGTTGGAAGCACTTTCTAGCACACAGATGAATCTGATCCAGCCAATCAAGGTCTTCAGAAGAACATAATGATTTGGTACAGGTTCATCAGGTGGTCCACTTGAATACTGAGCTCCCAAGACTGCTGTAAACAGTTCAAGGTTAATTTGTCATCAGCAGATGTGAATAGTTACATAGTTTAATGAGATATTTCTCCACGGACCATGGTGCAACAGATCTACATTTGAACAGGGTTTTCCAGTTCCTGAGATACACTGCCCTGCACATCTGGGCATTTTTATTGCACTAATCAGCTGGTTATCAGTCTTCACTGTGTTGAAGTGGGTTTGGTGAAGGAGGGAGGGCCCAGGACCAGGATTGGCAAAATATGTCCCACATTTTTGGAGCGACTCAGTAGAACTATTTCACTTTCCGATCAAATAGGCTTGTAAATGTGAAGAATATTTTAAAGGCCATCGTAACATAAATTCCATTTAGCATATCCTTTATAGTTTATGGATATTCTTCACACTTTACTGACAAATTGCATTTACAAAAGTAATTGTCTGAAGAACAATTGACTGAAAGGTTCTTAGGGAAAGCCAGAAAAGTACTGTGGCTTCAAGCTAAGTAGGTAAAAAGGAAAATGCTCCATTCTTATATATACTGATTTCACAAAAAATACAAGTGGTGCTTAACCATTAGTTGTTCAAAATACATGATGCTGTTAGAGAGAAATGTTTACACAAATGGGAGTCATCAGAACCACACTGATGATCCACCAGCTGGACAAATAAGTTACTATCTTAGGTGCTGGCATTTGTGGAAACTGCTGCTCAGGATTTGAACACGTGACCTCCCAATCTTGGAGGAATCTCTCTTACCACTGAGCCACAGGACCTCACAGCTCACCTGCTTTTTTGGAGTAATTTGATTTTCAGATTAGGTCTGATGTTCAAGACATAAAGCTAAAGGGTCTGATTCAAACCTACAACCTCTTGGTCGTGGAGGCAGTGCTTTTACCACTGAGCTAGAGTGTCCCACACCTAGCTGACCTTTTTTTGAACATTCCAGTTTCAGATTAAATGTGACATACAAGCCATAAAAGCCAGCTTTGATCCCAGAACCTACTAGACATGAGCCCACTGCACTATAGAATCCAATGGGTTAACTGCACTATCAATCTAGGATTCACTTCTCACATCAGAGGCCCCTTAATTTCAGCCCATATAATTTGGACAAAAGTCATTGGATGCCTGACCCCCGCAAAAAACAGTCAAACACAAAAAAGCTACAAACTTTTAAAGTAAAAGTATTTTTAAGAAATCTGAATTAACACACAATCAAAATAATTGTTCGTATTAAATAAATAATGTGCCCAGTCCTAATATATATATATATTACACATTATTGCACATTATTTACTTAATGCGAACAATTATTTTGATTGTGTGTCATTGCAGATTTCTTAAAAATACTTTTATTTTAAAAGTTTGTAGCTTTTTTGTGTTTGGCTGGTTTTTGCGGGGGTCAGACATCCCATGACTTTTGTCCAAATTATATGGGCTGAAATTAAGGGGCCTCTGATTTCACAGAAGTAAAATATTACAAACAAGAGAACCACTTTACTTTGATGCTCGTTGGAGGTTGTTGGAAATTGGGTTGTAATTGTGTTGCAATTTAATTTTATATATTTTATATATTTTTCATTAAAGTGTAAAAATCATACTGAATGTGTGGACTGTTATGTTTGGTATTATACTCATACTGGAAGCCTCAGTTCCATCAGTAAAAAAGTCAAATCCTCTTCTTGCAGTGATTCAGGTGGTGTTTGTATTGGAAATTAATGATATAAGTGCGCATTTTCAGTGATTAGAGGATTGGCCAGCCACATTTTCATTATGTGTAAATTAAATTCAGTCCTCGTATGTTTGATTTTTCTTTCTACATCAGTTAGTAACTCACAAAGTCCCTAGTGTTATTTGGTGGTGGGAACTGAATTTATGTTGAAGTAGTGAGTTTCTAGTTGGCATCTGATAGAGCCATGCTGTGTTTACAGATGTATTAATTTCTCTGTGGAACAGATGGAACCCATTGGTGTGGGTCACTCTGTCTGTGCCTCTTTATGTTTTATTCCCCTTATTGGAGAGTACTGGCCCCAGAGGGTTTAAATAAAACCCCACAAACAGCCGGCCACAAATGACCTATCAAATGAATACATTTCAGTTCGGGGGGTGGGGGTTGAGGGGTGGGATGAAGGAGAGAGTGTTTACAGAACAAAGGAGAGAGAAAAAGAGAAAGAAAGGAAAAGAGAAATTTGAGAGGATGGCGCAAAGAAAGTTCTGGGGAAAGGAATGAAAGAGGGAAAAATAAATTAAAAGGAGAGAGAAGATGGAAGTTGAGAGGGTGGAGAAAAGAACGTTTTGGGTGAAAGGACGAAGGAGAGAGAAAAAGAATAAAAGGAGGGAGAGTGAGAAGAAAGTCGAGAGGATAGAGAAAAAAAATCAAAGGTGGAAGAGAGTTGAAAGGTAGAATATTGCAGCAGAAGAGTTGAAAGGAAGAACAGAGTTAAATGAGTGGAAGTAAAGAGAGATTAGACAGAGTTAAAAGGAAGGAGAAAGTTTGAGAGGTTAAAGGAAATCAGAGGGGAAGAGACATTATAATGTGAGATGATGTTGCCATCTCACATTATATTTTTTGTATGGGATTATTTTCCTCAGGCCATGTTTGTATAATCTGCTTCCTCTTTAAAATTGAACTGTATGACTTTCCTCTGAAGGTATTTTCTCACTGCCAGTTATATTTCCTCCCAGCATGGCTACATCGAGGGACAGCCAGACAGGACCGGCCTGTTTCCAGTCTCTTTTGTCGCATCGCTGTCACAGTGAAGCCTGGTGGAGTCAGGAGAGCATGGAAGATGGTGGAAGAAGACAGACAGAATGGACATTAGAAATAAATAACATTGCAAAGCAATGCACACGAGTCTTACAACATCTTCAACAGCCAGGGTTTCTTCAGGTGGCCCAGACACAGGAGGTCTGTCACCGTGTATTTTAGGGATGCACAATATGGACGGAATAAGAGCATTTCAGTTATTGTTCTATATTGCACCTGGGCTACGCCTTGTATTACATTAAATGCATTGATGAATACAAGGATGGAGTTATTTTGACCAAAATCATTGACAAACATGAATTCTTGGAGGTGTGTGTGCTCTTGCCCAGTCCACGGCCCCAGGATAGTCTCCAGGTACCCAAGACCCTGCTGGGGATAAAGTGTTCACAGAAAATGAGTTGAGTGAAATTTTTGACACATCAGAATGCTGACAGCACATGTTGTGATTACTTAGTCTCATTTAACATACTTCAGGGGTCCTAGTATCTCTAAGGTCAATACTGCGAGCAATTAATGAATATTGCAGAGCCCTAATGTACATGACACAGAAGTGTCACAACATTCACTGCCTGCATGTCCAAAGAATATATATTCCTCAAATACATTCAAGCCTAAAGGCACAATTAAAATAGTTGGATGTCAATTTTGGGTGTATGAATTAAAGGTAAAGTTTGTGGTGTATGTGTTTTTACGTAAATAAATTAGGACAACAAAGAAGTGAATACAAAATTTTATTATCATTGTTTCAGTATCCCAGCTTTTATGGATTCCTTCTAGTTAGAAAAAAAGAGCCCATATAGTTGATGGAGAAATTATTTATACAAAAAAAAAGTATTTATTCAAGACAGACCACAGATTCAGCAAGATTTCGTGCCAAAAAACTTGGCACAGACTTGCATACAAAGGTGCTTGCATGTGATTTGGTACTCCGTCCGTTCAAATGGGGGCACATTGGCACATTCAGATTGTGAAACTCGCATGTGTAACTTGTTTTTCCTGCTTAAAGTGCACTGGGAGGTGGTAATCTACTTAAATGTTTAGCCGTCAGGGCCAAGCCAAGTCCCGGCCTGGACAATCTATGTGTAGTCACATTTCCTGTATGTGTTGAATGCAGTGTAATTAGTACAAATCTCTGGGCCACAAAGTGTTACTTGAAATGTATTCCTATCCCACAATACTGTAAATAACAAGTCCCCAAGATTAACTAGTGATTCAGTTCTTTATTTTTCTACCAACTTGCACATTCAAATACCTTATATTAGGTAGACGAATAGTTGCCCTTGGCTGATGCTTGTAACATCAAAGTAATACATTTGTTTCTTTCATGTGTTTTTCATTAAGTCTGTGATTAAGCCAAATTGGAATAAAAATTCAGAAAACATTTCAGATATTTAGTTCTGCTCAGACATCATAGCAACATTGTATTTCCTTATTTTTTACCTGCTTTCTAAAATTTTATTTATGATACCAATTTCTTAAAATGTGACTTTTTATTTTTGTTAATTGTCCATGATCTTGTTCTACTCTTTTAATAGGATGTTAATGAAAACAAATGTTTGCCCATGCACTATTTTCATTACTCATGAATGATTTTTTGTCATGACACTTATTAAAGTGTTTGAGAAAAAGCGGAGAGTTTCCGTAGTCTTTGATTTTTGATTTTGACATTTTTGTCATTTAATTGTGAATCTGCACTTGAGACATGACCTTGACTCCCAGTAGACCACAGTACTAATTTTACACAGGGTAACAGAAAACTGTAATACATTCATAAATCACAGGTTTACCATAATAATCCAGATAACATCACAAAGAACACCACAGACATAAAACATAAGTGTAAGAAACTTGGCAGAAACATCTGCAACAAACATTTTAAAGTCAAGTTTTAACATTTTCACAGTCCTGCAACAGTTAAGTTAATCCAGGTTACAAAAAATGCACTTTCATCGCCAGACATTACAAGCACTCAAAAAACATTGCAATTACTACTCAAAATCACAGGTTGAGTCAAAGATGGGTTTCATTTCAGTATGTAGCTAAAATACTAAGTGGTAAAAATCTTAGATTATCGGTGTGGTCAGAATTACTGCCAAACAGAAAAATGACGTGTAATCAGTGCAACCACACGCAGGCACACAGATGCTAAATCATTTAAAAGATGCTAAATAAGGACGGCTGGGTATTCATGCAAAACAAGTGAGAAAGTCATTCTATAAATAAGAATGCGGTATAATCTAAATGAATTCCTTTAATCTACGGATTGATTTCTGTTCATTTTTTAAATCACATTGCGAAAATCAAGTCAATGCAAGTAAAGACGATTTGTATCCTGACGTTAATGTTTTATATATTTCAGTGACCCAAAAACTACTAATAAAAAACATTCTATATAAACACTTGTTGGTAATAAAGCAACATGGCATCTGAGTTTTTTTTGCAGTAAAAAGTGCTTTTTCGGCTAATGAGAAATGAACCATGTGTGTAACTTGGCAAAATGTGTTAAGTGTAAGTTTCAGTCAATTCCTTCTTGTCATCAGCAGTAAAAATGAGTCCAAAGGCTCAGTCTTAAGTAAGGCTACGTGGTGCTACAGAAGAATAACATGGAAAAACAGCTTTTAAGGAATGCTCCAGTGAGAAATTAAATGTACACATTTTCTTCAGCTTCCAGGCTAATGTAGCTAACAAGTAATGGAAGCTGTGTTAAATGGCACTGAATGCCGAAATCATCACAAACTAATGTTAACAATAGTAAGTAAGGGTGTAATGGTGGCAGTTGGGTGGGTTGTGTAAATTCGATTTTTCACCAATTTGTTCCTTTAGGCTGTTCCACTTGCGGCCTCCTCTCCGGTTGATTGCCATCCTGGAGTTTCAACAGAAGTTTTGCTCTCATCAGTTTTGTTTACTCCCATCTTGTGGTTTGACGTCAAACAAGTAACAATAAAACAATAAAAAAAATTTGGTCTTGAGGAGAAGTTGTCAGTGGGTTTGGTTCAGCATTGCTCACAGTGGTCAGCTAAAAACAGGGTGAGTCACAGGTGTGTCTTTTTCTTCTCTTTGGTGTTGATTCTGTCCCACATTTTTATGTCGCTTTCTGGCTTATTCAGATGGGTTTGTGGGTAAAGTTTAATTTTGCCTTCTGTGTACAATTTATGGATGATTTCACTCTCAAAATCAGCATTGTGAACACCTGTTTTTCGGAAAGCTCCGGCGTATTTGTTGTCCTCCCAGTAGTGATGCCAGTTTCCCTGTGGATCTGCACCATAGCCGAACAAAGACACCTGAAATACATAATTTAAACTAGCCTTAATCTTGGTCACATTAAATAAACACACATGAACACACCGAGTTACATATTAAATAGACAAAATAATATTAGTCTCTGCAACCATCTTGAAACCTAGATCTTCCCTAATGAAAATTCACCATGGTTTTCTATGGTTTTTATTCAGTAACCACGGTAATTGGATACTACCCATAGTACCACCGTGGTTTATCTATAGCACTTCATGGTAGCTGTGGTACTGCCATAGTTTACATAAAGCACATCATTGTAACTATGGTAGTACTATGGTTTTAAAAAGGACCCAGCATAAACGTTCTTTATGACCAAGATTATACTAGGAGTTTAACTGTTGCGAAACCATGATGAAACTGTAGTCATAAACCACGGATTCCATAGTTACACAAAAATACATGAAAAACGGCATATGTTGAATATAGTTACTTAATTTTCATAAGGGTTTATGACAGTTAACAGTATAATACCATACACTATCACAAACCACATTGGTACATCTATTTAACATACACTTGATATAATTTGAGAAGAGGATGTGGTGAATTAGGCATGTAGTCTGCCTTACGCTAGTAAGTTTGTCAGATGATTACACACTGAGGTGAATGATCTGAACATTAAGCCTTAGTCATCTCTTCAGTTCACAGAGCTCTAGTAAAGATTAAGCAGAGAGCAAGGGGCTTTCACCTCATCACAGAGGTGTAGAGCAAACACTACAGCCAACATGCCCGTGGACGGGTATCTTCCATGGCCCGCCGTCCAGTTCTCATGGGTGTACTTAAAAAAGCCTGGGTTAACCACAATCACCTGCAAACACAAACAAGCAGTCAGTGAGGTCATTTATATCAGAAAAAAAGCTGTAAAAATTAAACAATAATTTTATCCTGTACTTAGGAGGATCAGAAGGTTGTAGGTTAGAAGTTTTACTGTTGTTGCTGACCAATTTGTGTGTATATGTGTGTGTGTCTGTGTGTGTGTGTGTGTGTGTATTTGTTTGTCACACTGTGAATAACAGCCTGTGAATAACAGCCTGTGAATAACAGGTGAAGGGAAAAACAAAGAGACTTGCTGTATTTGTTTTTATGTACTTCCTGAAGGACATTCAAAGGCTCTCATTTTCACTTCAGTCCCTGTACCTGACTGTTCCAGACAAATAAATAATTCAAGCAAAACAAAGCACACCAAAATTTCTGAACCAGTGACATATCAGGAACTGATGATTACAGACCAGCACACTGGAGGGGCTGATTGCTGAGTGGTTGGAACACATTTATCTAAGCCTAGGCCTGTAACGATAACACATTTTGCTGGACCAAATTATTGCGATAAATGATAGTCGTGTCCATTTTCAACTCATGATATGATATTGACATAATAATGCAAATGCACCCTTTCAAAGATCTATAAACCTTGATTACTAAAGAACATATAACACTGGAACTGGAAGACATTGTAAAACAGTCAGCATACATTGACTTTATGTGGTTCAAGGCAGGATCTCTCAGGAGTAGGAATGTGTCCAGCTGTGCTAAAAATCTTCTTGCTCAGTGCTGGGCAATATATTA
>JBBKCR010145427.1:15855-37037 GCA_037577295.1 Ladigesia roloffi
ATTAAATTATACTTTTTGAAAAGCTGCTACTGATAATCAGAAGTATAAGAATATTCAGTAGATTATTCAAGAATATTCAAGTATTTATTTAAATGTAAAATAATCATATCAAAGTATTTTATTTTATCTAGATTCAGATTTGTTAAAGACCCACATGGCAGGAAACACTGGATTGTGAGACCAGGATTGTGTTTTATATATTATAATATGAAAACAAAACAGCCAAAAATAAAAATATAAAATCCAAATAGTTTTATATAAAATCAACTGTAAAAAATCTAAGGGCTTATCAACACACAAAGCATTAATATTTGCCAAGTTTGGCGAAAATATGATTCTACAGAGATTATAATAAATGAAGAGCCATGTGGGAGCTGAGCACAGAGTATGAAGTTTTGGGTCTTTTTTTAGAGATCTCTTCTGGCCCGATCTCTGAAAAATAAAACTTCCCGTCCTGTAAGTGGGACGGCTGTACACAGTGGTGTAAGTGGTATACAGCTTAAATGCGTACTTAATTTGAGTAACTTCATTCTGGGTGCCCGGTCCCGCCCGGCCCCGCGACTTAACGGACAGAGACGAGACACTGGTCATTATCGGGTCGGATTTTATAGACCAAGCACGTGTCCAACAGAGCTTAGTTTCAGTTTTGCCTACCACTGCTCTTGCTACTACAAATGCGACATATTGGATAGCACAGTGGTTCACCATGTCAATTCAGTTTAAATCCACAGTGCTCCCAGCTGTGTTCAGCTTTGACACCAATTCCATCTCTGATTTTCAACTAACGTTAGCATTTTCTCAGCATGCGGCTAGCTAACTGACTGAAGAGTTCATGTCTCATTACCCTAAGGAAACAAACTTGGTGGTAGAGACCAATGCACCACAGTGAAGTCCATTGTCTATAGAGTTTTTGGTAGAGAAAAATACGAGGAAAGCAAACAACCATGCAAATGGAAATTATCGTGGCCAGAAAATTATGGACCTCATTTTAATTATTGTGCAATTCCTTGATTTATTGTTTATCGTGACAGGCCTGTCTAAGCCTTGTCTCTTTTTAGACACTCTACAGTAAAATTTGCTCCCATGGATTGATTTCATCTACTCAGTATTCCAAAGTCAGTTTGACAGGCAGAACATAAAATGTATGCACTAACACGGTGATTGACAGCAAAATATTATAAAATGCGGGTGAAGGCACCACTTTTGTATAGTACTATGCGTATATAATGAAATGTGAGATTTCATTGAACCATTACTAAATTGAATTGCCGTCCCTTAAAAATTGTTTATGTAATAATCACAGGCTATAGCTAAATGATAAAATATCAGCTCACACTCACCTTGTCTTTATCTGCCTGCACCCGTTCCTTCACCCTCACATACGTCCTAATGTAGGGAAAATGTCTCTTAATAAATAAGTCTCTTAATAAATTACTGTTTACTGATATACTAATCCTAGGCCTCTTGGAAAACCACCTGAGGTAATCAAATTAATAAAAAAATAATAATCATAACAATCACAACACAAATATTCACTAAATATTTAAATATATGTGGACAGTGGTTAGATGTAATGCAAATATGGGTTTAGTTAAACAACTACGCAGTCTGTCATGCCTTTGTAAAGACTTTAATTTATGGTTACAGTATTACTTATGGAGGGATACTGAAGTCTCTAGAAGGCCAGAGCCTGCTTTGCTGAGTGGAAGCGGAAATTTAGTACTTGCCAAACGCTTTTAAACACTGTCTCATGAAGGTAATTTTATTTGTATGAATAATAATGAGGACACAAAACTATAAAATTTAAAACAAAAAATGTGACGAGAGACCCTGTTTCCCTACTTAGATTCAACTTATTTGTTCTTGATCAGAATCTGTGTATTGGACTTAAGTTCATACCCATAAACACACACATACAAGGCAGGCTCTGGCCTTCTAGTGAACTTTAGTGTCCCCCTTAATTAATGCTTTTCTCCAAAACCATTCAAAACTACAACAAATGAAGTATGGCTGTGTTGGTGGGACATACGATTTAATTTCTCCGGTTGAAAGTGCACTGGCGACCCACTGAAGGTCCCTCAGTTTAAAGGGCAGCAGGACGAGATGGACGCCAGGGTTCAGATCCACAGCACTCTCCGGGTACATGAAGTGGTGAGTGGTTTTATTCCCTACATGTTGCTCGAATCCTACAGTTGTGGCTTTATTCATCCTGCAGGAAAATCCATCAGAAATCTTTTAGGTGCTGCATAAGGGTGATGACCTTTCCTGTTGTATCCAACCTGCACTGGCTACCACTGCAGTATTTATTCATTTCTGTTGCTGTCAAAAAGCAGTAAATGGTTTTCTTCCTTATTCTTCCTTATTCTAAATGCTACAGGATGAAGAAAAGACAATTACATGCAAAGAACAGAAATCTACTACTATTATCTACACTATATAGAATGCATTGGGTCTGACCATTACACCTTGTCAACCCATGGTGTCCCTTAAATTGTAACGTCATAGCTCAAGGCTTTGTTTTAAACACACACTTAGAGTTCCATGATGCAAAAGACATGTATTCTAGTAAACACACCCTCCCCTTATACATCAAACAGGTTTATGATGCAATAACAAAAAACGTACCAAATAATCCTGAATGTAATATTAAATGAATATGCTAGGAATGCTTCTCATGCCTGAACTGTTGGTAAGGTTTAGGCCAGTGCTCATAAAGCAAACAATCCTATATTTTTAAATATATTTTTACATTTGCAGGACTTTCTCAAGATTTCTTATACGGACTGGGTAATGTAATAAAATTAAAATTGAATTCTATTGTAGATGTCTTAGTGTCCATTGTGGTTCCTATACTGTTACTGTACAAACCGCCTGCCTTAAAAGTAAATTCAGCCACATTGTATTTCAAAGCATAACAATCATGAAACCTTTTTTATGTTTCCCTTAAAATCTTTCATTATATTGTGACATTCCTTTTTAGTACACAATAAAATTAAAAGACATAACACTACTTCTTACAATTCTGTTTTACAATTTCTTAATAAGTTAAAAGTAATCATTGAGAAAAATAGAAAAAACAGATTTATGGGCAGAACCTGAAAAGGATTGGAACATACCGAAATACGATGGAATGAGAGTCGATCATAGCGCCGTACTTGAACTGCAACAGATTCCCTGAGTTTCCAACCACAGCGCACGTCCGACAGCCGCTTGGCTGACGCAATTGTTCCACAGGCGGAGGAGAAATGACAGTGAACATTTTCTTCATTACCTCCTCGATTGTACCATCTATTGATCGCTGCAGAGCCTGCATTCACACAAACAGGCATTGTTAGAACTTAATCCAATAAAGCACCCCTCCTTCCTCAGGGAACACTTATTTAAATTCCTCGAAATAAACACTAACAAGCCTATGGTTTTAAAAGCATTGAAATAAAATTAATCTTTCATTTGACTGTATGCTTTGTTGTCCCTCATTTATGACATGCTTAACTAACAGTTTCATCTTATTACGATATTTCAGCCTTCTAAGTAAAAGCCCAAAAACTTGTGAGGGTGTGTGTGTGTGTGTGTGTGTGTGCATGCTACTGGGAACAGGAAACCACAGCACCTGTGTCTTTGCCAAGCATATTGGAATTCAGCTTCAGTGTCACTAGAAAGCCTTTAATTATGTTAAATTGAACCTTACTGAAACACACGTTTGGGCTGTAGAGTAGCTTATTCAGACTGGACATGCCTCTCTGCTCTCAAGGGCAAATTGGTTTTTGGTTAAGTAATCACAATAAAAGAAGGCAGCTTGGGGGTCCACTCAGTAGAGTGTAGTTATGTTTATTAAACAAACGATGGTAATAACAGAGATCTGGACGATTCAGCACTCTTTTCCAGATGTGCCTCTGGGCCTGTGTGGTTAAACAACACAGGCAGCTTTAACAATAATTTCAGGGAGCATATGAAACCTGCAGAGACTCTGGGCTCAACTTTCTCTCATGCATATGCATTTGAAGGGGGACAAGGGAGACCATCCATCAGTGTGTGGATGTTTCTTCCACCTTTTAAAACTAGACATCAATTTACAGTGATGTCTCAGAAGCCTGTTGTTGAGAGATTTCCTTTAACAATGGCAGCAGACACACCAGCTAGACAGATGAACAAGCCTCAAACACAAAAGAATACTTACCATCAAAATAACATTAAATCGGCTGTCAGGATAAGCGGCAAGTACACAGCAAGAAATGTGAACACAGCTCCAAATGTGGTTTCAAAAAAGGACTTTATGTATTAACACTGCTTTTTTTTCATCACAGTAATTTATTTTTTTCTTTCATCCCAACATAGTCTTTAAAACCCTTCCACTAACGACGTTGGGGTGGCTGGTGGCCTAGCGGTTAGGGAGTTGCCCCTGTGACCAGGAAATTGTGGGTGTGAATTCCAGGACTGCTAGTAGCACCACTGAGGTACTCTTGAACAAGATACTGCACTGCCCCCTTTGCGCTATGTTCCTGGCTTGATCATACATGGTATGACATGAAGTGAAATGCTTTTTGAACACCTAATCCTAAAATCAGTATGACGGTAAAGGAATTATTTGAATGCAGGGGAAGCTTTATGTACAGTTCACACTGTGTGCTGTGGTGTGTTCACACATGATGGTGGGAGTTACCACTTTTTTGTAGGCAGTCCAACACACAGATGCACTGTGAGCACACATTCAATTTTGGGTCTGTCCTCAACCACTGTTTCTCTTTCTTGTCTGCTTCTGCCTTATTCTTCAGTATCTACTGGGTAACTGATGCATGTGAACAATATGTTCAATGAAATACATCAACAATCCATAAACCTCTCGAGACTCACAGACTAGCTTCTATTTGACTACACCACATTTCTGCAACAAGATTCCACATGAAAATGCAAAGTGCGATTGCATGGCTGCTATATAACCCGTGTTTAACGACACCTGAACATTGGTTTTATGACCCAAAAAGTCTGTCTTGAAAAAACTTTGACGAGTGGTGTTTTAAAGAATCACACTTTGCACTTTTATTTGGAATCTTGTGGCAAAAATGTATTCCAGTCTAATTAAAATGTTGGGTTTAAACAGGAACCTTTACTGTCTCCCTTCATTCAGGATGCAGCGTTTTACCCCTAAAGCAAGGAAGAAGTTATTGCAACCACACTAATAATAAGTAACTACATACATAAACACATAAAAATGATTCGCTGACTGACAGGCCAGAACGGGGCTAGCAAACAGTAGGATCAACCTCCAATCACATCAAAATAATTTTAAAACCATGCTAATATTTCTGTAATTCTCGAAAGCTTTGAAAAGTGAACAATAATATAGTGCTTATAATAACAAACCAGGACATACTTAACATCTGCTTTCTAGCTCAACATTTCATCAGCAGTCTTTAATAAGTGGTTTTAGTTTCAAACTGCAACTTTGTGATCATCGGGTTCACAGGCAAATGTTTTACCCACCAGGTTACTACTCCTACCCAGCATATGTCTTTTTTTTATTATTAATACAATTATATCCTAAACACCTTCAGCAAGCAATTGTAACCATGACCTCAAAGAGGTTTGAGTGTAAAGTTGTCCTGGATATGTATTTATCAAAAAAGATCTGACTGACTATCTACTTCCGAGCTTGTTGGCAATAATAATAAACTATTTATAATAGCTGTTGCGATCCGTTCCATGAGTGAACATGCACACATGTTATTTGTATTGTTGCTGCAGAATGGAAAAGATGATTTAATGTGACTTTGTAGAACATTACGATTTTATTTTTAATTTCATGTCTATTCAGAATCACATTTGAATGCAAGTTAATTATTCTTCTTCCATGTCAAAGTTCCATATAAAATTACCATAAAGGGTAATTATGTAAATTTCTTACATTTCTTTCTATATAAGTGAGCCCATGCAAATGCTAAATGTACAGTAAACCTTTATGGAAACTTAAGATTTGAGAAAAAGAACACACTTACCAGCCACCACTTTAATGCAGAAGGATCTATTTTCTTTCCCTCTATGGTGAGGTAGGGCTGCTGCTTATTGTCATAACGTTTATCGAACCAATCCGAGACGCCCAGATCTGCAACACATGTGTGGCAGCTGCAGGAGCGCTGTTGGATGGACTGGGTCATGGCCTGGGAATGTGTGGGGTTCTTTATTATTGACTGTGCAGTGTTGCGAGGCGGCTCCTCCGTTATGGACGGGACACCGGTTTTCTGAATGGTGTGTGTGGCAAACATAAAAATCAGGATGCCACAACACAAGACACCAATGCACAGTTTCTTCTTCAGCAGCATGGCTCAAGCAGGCTTGTGGTGTTCGTTTTGTTGCCTTTTTTCTATGCAAAATAGGCGGAATTAATCAGTGCTAGGAGCCCACTTGAGGCTTTGTGACATGATGGGTCCAGGAGTTGCTTTCAATCATCTATGTGCCTTCTGTGCCAGCCAAAAATAAAATAAACAGACAAATTCTTTCAAATCCATATACTTGAGGTAAAAACAGGAATTGTCACTGAAGTTGCTCTTTTCACGCCGTGACTACCATTTTGGAGCTACAGTGGGAGAAATCTGAGATGAAGGCTTGCAGCGGGTCCAAAAGCATGTAGGCAGTTTTATCCCTTCTTTAAAGGCTGCATACATAAATTAGCAAAAAGTTGGAAAAAGAATGTAGTTTCACTTCCTATTTAAATGGTTGATGACCCCACTCTTCTAGTCAAGACCACTGTTTCCCTGTTGCTTCACAGCCTCCTTGATCCTGAAATGAACAGATTACAGGAACAGTAAATTAACTCTTATATATGCAGGATTCATTAACCATCTGATGGTATACGTCACTTGCATTAAATTAAATGTCTGGGGGACTGGCTTGGGAGAGAAACGTAGACTGAAACAACAGTTTGAAATGCTATTCCTGCAAGTCACACTGAAACTACTCAATCTTTGTTTCCAAAGCAATGAACACAGCAGCTGGAAAAAGATGGACACAACTGTTGCAGCTTGCTGAGGCTGCAGAAATCTAGCCTAGCCTCCCCCACCCTGGCTGCCTCCAGCAACTTCATAAATAAAATGCCTGGGCTGCTTTCGTTTAGACCTGCAGGATGCAAATGTGGCTCTGAATTGATGCTTGTCAAACACAGCTACTTCTAGAGTGCCCACACTGAGCTTGAATCAATAAGTAGTCCCTCAGGGCCTGTACTCTGACTTCCTTGCAATAGCACTGCCCTGCCCTCCTTAGTAGGCTTTCTGATCCCAGAACAAGACAAGACAGTTTAGGCAGTGCCGGGTAGGACTGCATTATAAGGACAAACACTGTGCATGTGTGTGTCTCTATGCGGCTGAATATGGACTAATGGCCACCCTACAATTGTCGATATTACTATTAAAATGTATTAAAATTTGTACAATATTAAGTACAAGCATGGAATAAACACATAGAATGGTCCTTTAAATTAATTGCTTTGTTCTTTTTGACCAAAAATGTTTTATGTTTTAAGAGGTCTGCAGTTTGTAAAGTTGTGCAATTCTTTTTGTACTTGTCATCTAACAAAATATATATGTATTACAAAGCACTCCTAAAATTAAACCCTTTATAATAACATTTTAATTTCCATCCTTTTACGACTGGTTGAGGGGAGCAGACTAAGTAACTTTGACATAAACCTTTTCTCAAATATTGTTTTTGGGAAGCCTTTTTTTAAAAGGATAGACAATGATCCACCCCTTCCTGCCTGTCTGGTCTGTGCAGAGCTACTAGGGGATACCATAGACTTTACAGTCCAATACCAAGTAAAGTCAAAGGTGAAGATCAGATGCACTGATCCTGCTGTATCGATCCTCCTGTTCCTAATGGAGGGGCATGGGGCGGAGGGGGATTTTTGTTGGATCAGCTGATGTTCAGCTGATTGGTTAGGAGACACTGGCTGCCAGAGGGCTGTCTGCCTACAGCCCAAACACACTGCATCTCCGGCCAGCAGTGGCGAAACACACCCAGTCAGCAAAGAGCAGGCTGGCATTTCCCGATCACTGTTCGGAAAAAAAAAAAAAACCCTGCAGGAACCTTAAATAACAGGGTTAGGGTAGACGGAGAGAGAGACAAGCTACAAAACCACTTCAAATAGTGCAGACTGGAAACAGACTCTTAAAATTAAGAGCTAAGATAAAAAATACTCATTCTGACTAAAAACCTGAGGTTCAAAATGAGGATGGAAAGAAGGAATCAGAAAAGAGATTTAGGATGTGAATGTTAGTCACTTATGTTGGATAGCCTTTATATAAACTGTGAACTTGCCCATTGTTCATCTTTAACTGTTATATTAATAATTATTGTTCCGTGATCGCATATCATCACAAAGGTTTGTTCTTTTGAGCTAAGAGGAAAAATGGTTTTTAATTAGCTCTTTAATGTACTGAAATGTAACTGTGTATTAAAAATGCAGTAT
The DNA here is from genome assembly GCA_037577295.1 of Ladigesia roloffi. Classification (NCBI taxonomy): domain Eukaryota; kingdom Metazoa; phylum Chordata; class Actinopteri; order Characiformes; family Alestidae; genus Ladigesia; species Ladigesia roloffi. The sequence continues at coordinate 24,314 of JBBKCR010145427.1, forward strand.
TCAGTTCTCAATAGAGGATGGTGAAAAACATGATACTGGTGAAGTTTACCCCAGATTAATTTCCATTGTCCAGCAAAAGCCCCAAATGTCTTGCATCTTCATATTTCTTCAACTTTACCCAAAAGGACCAGGGTTTTCTAAGCTTTTCCAGCTGAAGAACACATCTGTGTAGCTCCAAAACATTTAAAAGCATGTTTGATTAAGCACTGAAGTAGTTAACACAGTCATTCTTTGACTCTTAGAAATCATCCAGGATACCCCTGTCTGAGCAGCTTCATTAGCATACCAATATGACAAAATGGAGCCAGTGAAAAGGGGAGTCTTTAAGTTTCCTATTACCAAAACCACGGGCTCTCTCCAGCACTAGACAAACTATTCAGATTTGATTGCACATTGAGGTGTGCCCTTTACTCAGCTACTGCAATCTTTTCACAGCTCTTTCTCATCAAACAGTTGGAAAATGCTTATCTTTGCACCCAGGATACGAAATTTACCACAGATTTTGTAAAAAGCCCAAGGTAAAAACATTTTTGGAACTTCTGAGTCTGTCCTTCACCTGTAGACAACAATCAAATGCAGGAAATCCATTTGCTATGTAATACTGCTGTGGGTGCCCACTTTGGTGTTTCTCTTCATGTGATTTACTCAATATACCAACTGATTACACTTTGTAATTTAAATAGTCTATTGTTAATCTTAATTTGTTTCTGATGTATAGCATCAGGTCTCAAGATTGGTATTGAAAGACGTGTGTCCTCATCTGTTTAGGTGAATTCTTTATTCTTCAAAGTGAAAATAAGTATACACAGCACAACCATGCACACAGTGTTTGTCTGAGATATATATTGATGTGCTGACTACAATATTTTGAGTTATTGCTTCGCAAAGAGTGCATTAAGGAGATCCTAAAGATAACATTTATGATGTCTGCAAAAGAATGAGCATCTCTTAACATGAACAGTTGGGTAAATATACACATTTGTCGCACTATGTAAGCACAGAAAAGCAAACCACGTTACTTCCTGTTGTTTTACAGAGCAAGCAAGCACATTTTTTTGTTGTTGGCCTAGGTCAGGCATCACCAAATGGCGGAATGCGGTCCGGATCCGGACCAAGTGAATGTTCGGTCCGGACCCGTGACTAGTCTGGTAAATTCTAGAGATTAATTAATTTTCCTGGAACATTATTTTGTACAGCCGTGGCTGTTGACAGCTACTCCAGTTAATACAACAACAGCTTCACTCGTTAGTTTACTAGTGATGGAAAGTTCGGCTTATTTCAGAGAGCCGTTTCCTCTGGCCATCAGTGTCTCTCCCAAAGTAGAGCCGGTTCTTTCGGCTCCCAAATGGCTCTTACTTTATTATCATCTGAAGTAGTGTTCCGCGGGTCGATTTTTTAAAAACTCCGCCCAAACCAACCCGTCAGGAGCTCCAAACCCCCCGCCGAACCCACAAAACTACTCGTAGATACTGACGAAAATCCAACCCGACCCGAGCAAAGAACTACGTTTACAACATGTTTTGATCGATAATGGAATGTGTTTTGTTACTTACATTCATTTGCCTGGGACTCCTTTTAATTATGGTAAAGGAGTTAGTTGTGCACTCAGTTCATTTTCTGCACTGGAAATTAACAATAAATTTTGAGTAAACAAAATGAAAATGTAGACATAGGGGAAGGCTATATGTCACAAATATACTTCAGTTTGAACCTTCTACTGGGACGAAATGTAATAACTGAACCTCTGTGACTTTTAATTGAATACCCCTGGCCTAGATGTTAGGGAGTTAGCCCCGTCACCATTTCACTGCTGAATAGGTTAAATGCAGAGAAAGAATTTCACACTCTGCATTGTGCTAGTGTTTATACATGACTATAACAAGCAACTTTAATGTCATTTTCAAGTTTACACCCTCAAGAGAAATAAATTATTTAGTTTTTTAGTTTAACTTTACCTGACAAGCAAGAAAATTTATTAGAGGTGTTAGAGAAATTATTCTGAAAGCTCCAGTTGCCTCTCAAGCAGGGGTGTTTACATCAGTTTGAATTGGAAAATGCATTTAGTGTATTTGAAGGTGGTTTAAAATGGTTTAAAGTGCATCCTGTATCTGGATGATGTTTGTGTTCGCATTTAAAATACTAGTTCATGACAGGGAAGTGATCCTGACATTAAGCATACAGTCCAAAATGAAATTCATAAAACACTAACAACATGAGGGCTCCACCCACAACTGGTCTCGTTCTGCCTCCCGTTAAACAAGTCAGATTTAGACATTTGGGACGCTGAGTACACCTGGGCACTTCATGTCACTAGTATCTGGGTTGTACCTAGATAAGATGCGTCTCCAGTCAGTTGAACTGAAATCACAGGTGATGCTCCTCATTTGTCTGTTCAATTAAGATATGGACAAATTTGCAAAGTATAGTCATTGTTTACAAGAATACGGTTGTAAAGAACAGCAACGTCCTCCTGTGTCATCACAAGCATATACCATGTGCGACACCAAATTGTACTGTTGAACATTTGAAACCAAAATTAACTTTAACCCCACATGTGATTCGTTTTAGCTAACGTCTTCTTGTGCAGTGGGCTAAAAATAAAAACACAGAAGAAACTTGTGTCATTACATTGGGGTGCATTAAATAGGAGCAGTCTGCAAGGTGTACTCTACACAGTACCAAGTGCTCTTTTAGTTGTCAAATATGTTTTAAACAGGTTTATAGCCATTTTAAACAAATAATGTGTGTGCTTACCCCTGTATTATGTTATTTGGCCTCATTTAGACATATTCCTGATACTTATGAAGTGACCAGATGTTCATATGTATATTAACATGGACTTATGGGCTTATTAAGAAAAATCCATTTGTATTGTGTCCTTCAGGCCGTTCCCCCCACTGCTTTTGTGGACTGTTGCTCAGTTTGACACAACCACTTTATCTGTAACTTAAAATGCCTGAAATACTTTGCATCACAAATGCAAATGTCTGATGAAGTACTACGGTTCAGGCTCTGCTCTAGTGCAACAATAGCTTGAGTTAAACATGTCATTGTTAAAATGTAAATGTTCACCAGATACATATGAAAAGGGCAAGGGTAACACAAAAAACACCAATAGGCCTATGATGTGATCACTGCACTTGGAATCTGGTAAATATGAGTCACTCATGGTATAAACATCTGCTATTAAGTTAGGGAGTCTCAGCTTAATGCAAAATCCAGGTCTGTGGACCTGTAGGCGTAACCTGATTCAGCCGACCAATGGAGGGGTCACAAAACAGATGCAAGGCTAGTGGGCAGCTAAGCTAAGGTGCTGTACCAATTCTAATCTGTATACGGTGTACCAGAAGCAATTTTATGCAAATCTGATCTTATGAAGATCAAACATAACTTACATCATGTGTGCATGTAAGTTCACTAAAAAAAAAAACCCAGACAAACAAAAAGACAAGCAAACATTCTGTGCTCTGGAATGCTACCAATAACCACTGCAATACTGTCTTTTCATACTTTGGCAGACATCTCCACAAGGAATTTTACCCTATGGTTTAGCACTTATGAAGGAGAAGCACTGCACCACTGATGCCAGAGCTTCCAGAATTCTTTAAAAATTATTGATTTTCTTTTTGCCTCATCATGGCTTCTCAGAGTGTAACTCTGTCACTTGAAATCACAAACTTGAAAAAACCCATTTGTAATAAAGCACGCTCACTATTAAATAAAGCGGATTATTAGAGAAAATACAAGGAATAAACACTTCTTTTTTATCAGCAGGACTTTGTACACACGCTGTTATTTGCTAAATCCATCACATGTTAGAACAAAAAACTAAAACGCAGTACCAAACAATTTCTTATTCAAATTCTGATTTAAAATACAACGCCATCAGTAGGCATGGGCCGGTATAAGATTCTGACGGTTTGCTAACCTTGAATAAAAATATCACGGTTTCACGTATCACGGGATTATAATTACTGCTCTACAATGTTGTACTTATTTTCCAACTAAACACAGTATATTTTATTTAAGGAAACATATAGAACGTTTTGTAACATTGAACATCAGGCAAAATCATTAAAATAAATAATTGAATTTTCTTAATTAAATTAAATTGCAGTCACTTGTGTGAGCCTAAACCTGCAGCTCAACAATAATCAAAATAAAGAAACAAATAAAATTTTCAAAAACAAATACTTCCTTTGACGACACAAACAATGCACATATCGTAGGAACGGTATACTTTTTTTTTTTTTGCGGTTTTGAAACCGTGACTTTTTTAAACCGCGGTAAACCTTGAAACCGGTTATCTCATGTCTAGCCATCACACATTTTCGCTCAGGTATTCAGCAAATAAACTTCACACATATTTCATCTTTACAATATGGCAACTATTCAGACACTTACAACCTAAACTAAACTAGGAAAACTAAAGCAGTGAGGATTGTTATCTGGTGGGAAGTTTTGAGAGGGGAGGGGGTGCTAGATTGGAGTGGCTCATGTTTCTTGGCCTAAACTGAGTCACATCCCAAACCTCAATTAAACAGGAAAACGCATCACACTGTGCAACACGCACCACACCCCCCACCTATATTTGACCGAACATGAGCCCATAGCCAGTTTTAAAGCCCCCCCCCCCCCCCCCAACCAAGTTTAGACATCTTGTGAAATTTAAAACAGCTGGCTCTCTGTCCTATTCTATCCTTGTAACAATGTCGACCATGCAGACAGTCCTTGAACATACATGGGGAACTCCCAGAACTGACAGCAAAATTAAGAAATAACTCAATTCCCTCCCCCCAGAATGAGTAAATAAGTACATAATAAAGCTATAATGTTTCTTTTTATACATTTGAGAAAGAAAACCATTAAAATTGAAGAAGCAAACTTCAGTCACTGAACGTGTTTTGAGAGATCAAATTTACTTGGGATTGGTGGAAACAATAGGTAAAAATCGAATTACTCACTTAATGTAAATGCTGGGGAACATGTTTTCATGCTCTCCAAAGAAAAACAACTAGGGCCGAGGCTCTAGAAATGTCCAGTCAGGAAATGAGTTCATGACCTAATCTGAAATCTCTTAATTTGATGGTTTCCCAAAACACTGCACACATACTAGCTTGTTTTCTTACTCCAACTGAGGCTCTGACAACATGTTAAACACATGTTATAGCTACAAGTCATTTCCAGCTATCTTTTTAAATTAATATATATTATACAAAGAAGCAAGGAAGTTGCAATATTAATATTGATACATTGCGCAACCAGACTAAGAGGAGACTTTATAACGTCATAGTGGACTTACTACACAACGTTATGTTGGCCTTCTCTAATCGTTTTACTCTTTAAAACTGAAAGTATATGCCTTTCTAGAAGGTTCTGGGCTTTTATCCATCAGACCATTACACTGTTAACTCTGCTCGGTATGAAGGAGCAAATGTCCGTTAACTTTCCTCTGTTGTATAACAAAAACCTTCTTTAAGCAAAAACTCATCATCATTTCCATCTTGTATGATCAGTTTTCTTGTTTTTAAAAGGTTATTTTGGTGGTACGAGAGGACACGAGTGTGTTTTGGCCCAGCCATAGACTACGAAGACAAAAAAGTTGAGAAGAGACACTCAACCAGCCTGTCACCGTTAGTTTCGTTAGTAACTTCGAGACCAAAACCGCCTTCTTATGGTTTTCTGGGCTTCCTGGGTGATGAGCGGTTAGTTTAGGTTTCAGAGAAGGAGGTACGGATAGGTTTAAGTACAGTTTTAGCTCAGTTTTAGTTTACTCACCCCCTCCTGGTCCCCGCCGGATTGCTGCTGCTCTCTGTCTGTAGTGGAGAGAAGTGATGTCGAGACTTAAACCCAGCCTGCGCGTGCGTGTTCCCGGGTGCGTGCGTGCGTGCGTGCGTGCGCGCGCGTGTGTGTATGTGAATGTCTCTGTGTTTGTATGCGATTGCCTTAAAACTAGGGGCAAATTTTAGACAATGTAAATTCTCTCTCTTTCTCTCTTTCTCTCTCTCTCTCTCTCTCTCTGTCTCTCTCTCTCTCTCTCTGGGAGTGTATGTGTGTTGTGAATGGGCAAATAGGTACTCAAGTATCAATAGTCCCTTCCTTCTCTCTGATAGTCAAACATAAAAAAAAAATATGGACTGCAAGACTTTAACTTTAAATAGTCTGATTGAATGAAAAGGTGTGTGTAGTAGCATATAATTGAACTAATTTCTTATTTCCTCAAATAACATAATTTGTTCTATCTTTTTAGATTTCTCATTTATTTGTTTGTTGGTTTTTGATCAAATTCTTGCAAAAATTTCAAGATTTTCCTCCCATAGACGTCCATGGGTTATTAAAGGAGATATACAAACAATGCTTAAAAATATACACAAAATATACTCAAGTTAATAACAAATATGTTTACAGTATGAAAACAAAACATTTAGAACCCAAATGTGTCTCATGAATACCGCATGAGATGAAACAAAAATACTTGATGTTGTTTCAAATGTGTTTGATGAACAAATCACAATTTTTTATTCATGCTGTTCCATTTTACAATAAGGTCAGAGTGAAAACGTTCTACATGCATTGATGAATGTGGGCGCACAATTCACATTTTGCTGTAAACCACTATGTAAAATGTCTTCTAGAGGTTGTACTGGTTACAAATAATTACCATATCCTCTCTCACAAGGTACTGCACTTTGAGTCAGTCTGTTGCTTTGAGCAAGGCCTGTTTACAGGCATGGTGCAAACACTTCCTGTGTGCTCTAAATCAAACAGCAGCAGGAGACAAAGAAGCTAATGATGCTCGTCTCCCTAACTTGCTTCCTGTGTCTGGTTTGTGTAAGCGTGCAGATGGTTGTCCAAAAGATCAGAGGAAGACAAGCCAGAGAATCATTCTGGAGTGCAGACTTTACTCAAAATGAATTATCTTGACATTAATTAAAGAGATAAAGGAGGCCAGCTCTCTGTGTGATTGGTCAAACGAGTGGGCGGGCCTGGTTATCGGATCAGACTGGTCTCTTCCTCCTCTCACCACTGTAATCAGCCAGAAAGCCTGCATGATTCAACTGAGAGGTTTATTTATGTGGGCGGTCAAATTATTTTGTTAAGAAAAGTAGCCCATTACAGTCACAAATGAACAAACTACAGTGTGAACATTGTGAAATTGTTTCTCTGCATTTAACCCATTCACAGAGGGAAGCAGTGGGCTGCCACCAATGCAGCACCAACAGAGCGGGGGGGAGAGTGGGGACGGTACCTTGCTCAAGGGAACCAGCTTTAAGGTACGGCCTGAATTTATTGTTGACTGATCAATCAAAAAGAATATTGGTCATTTAAAATGAGAGAATTTCTCAGATTCATCACAACAAGACAAGAGTGAAGCCAATTAGAACTTTATTGACGTCCCAGCCATCTACAATTAAGTACAGAGTGGGACGAAATAACATTTTCCTGGACCATAGATGCAGCATACACAGACAACACAACATATTTAGACAGGTCAACAATGAGGGTCAGTAAGGGGAAGGAATGAAAAGTAATTCTACTTTTAATTCATATACACCAGCTAGTCTTAACCAAAAGTCTCTTTAGATGTACCTAACTGACCAGTGGTCGGTGAGCCAGCCAGCCAGCCAGGCCTTCTCATCCAACATCAGTGTCTCACCTCATAAATGCTCTACAGAATGAATGGGTACAAATTCTTGCAGACCCCCCAAAATCTTGTGCAAAGTCTTCCAAGAAGAGTGGAAGCTGTTATAACTGCAAAGATGGACCAACTATAAATTGAATTCTATGTATTTGAAGACGATGTCCCTGTTGGTATATAGGTCAGGTGTCTGAATACTTTTGTCCCCATACGGTTCTATGTTTCTGTAATATTGTCACAATCTAGTCCTAACCAAATATCACTTTAGATGTACCTGTCTCGCTAGTGGTAAGCGAGCTAGCCAGTTTTTGTGGGAAAAAATGATAAAACCCCCGTAAAAGCCTATAAAATATGTCTGAAGTGCCTACTTTCAGAAACATTAGAGCTTTATTCAAGTGAAAATGGTTTTGAAGAGTGGCCTGTTGATTATGCTATTCTTTCTCGCAGTCCATTCTCTATGACCGGATATCTGAGGCTGCTAGGCAAAATGTGCTTCCTGTTGGAACTTCACTTAAAGAATGTCTTTGCATGGTTGTTGTGTCACTGAATGGAATAACTTCGTATTCTTTTCAAATCTGCATTTATCAGATGAAAGTATTTAAGGTACTTGGGATCACTAAACATTTAGAATCAAGTTAATAGCATCTGTACTTATTACAGAGTGTGTCAGTGTGATTATCAAAAAGCAGCTATGTGGTTGTTATAGTATAACAATGTATAGTTTAACTGTAAGTGTAACAAGAGTCAAAAACATAACAAAATTAATGATTAGGAATGATAATAGAGATAATAAAAATATTGCATGATAAAACCTAAATAGTACTGCAACTATTAATCTAAAAATAGAAAAATCCTTCAATCCTTCATTATGGATTTTTATTGATTTCATTGTTCTTCTTGTTCTGTCAGCTCTTACTGGAATAAGCAGCGTTCAATATTATGACAACTGTGCATAAATAGGTACACTATATGGACAAAAGTACTGGGACGCGCCTACTTTTCAGGCTTTGGGCTAGGCCCCTAATAGGGAAGCGTAACCTTAATGCTTCAGAATAACAAGACATTTTGCACAATGCCATACTTCCAAATTTGTATACACAATTTGGGGAGGAATTCCAGCCTTACTGTGTACCAGTGGCCAATAAAGAAATGGCTGTAGGGGTTCAGGGTGGAGAACTTGACAGGCCAACACAGAGTTCTGACCTCAACCCCATCCAACACTTTTAGGATGAATGGGAACGGAGATTATGAGTCAAGCCTTCTCATCCAACATCAGTGTCTGACATCAGTGTCCAATTCCAGATTAAAGTCAATGTGTTTGAATGCAAGTCCCTGTTGGTCTAACTGTCAGAAGTCTCAATACTTTATATATTGTGTACTGTGTTTTCGGTATCATTTCCATTCAGAGATGGAATTGCATGCATTAAATAGATATAGGATAAATAAAAATGTAAAATCAAACAGAGCAAATAATACTCAAAAAGGAAATTGTTACATGAACTTACTTACAATGTAATTAATCAAACTGAGAAGTGCTGTGTCACTATATGAACTCAGCATGAGTTTGTCAGTTATATTCTTTACCAGTTATTATCCATATTAAAGGTGTTTGCTAGGCTAATTCCAGTGAAGAACACTTGTTCCACACTACAGCTGCAGAGCCACAATGATTTTCCAAACACTGAAAGAATTGCATGTTTCAAAAATTATTTATAGTTCCTTTTTTTTCAGAAAATCCCGTTAATTTAAAAAATAAGATGACGACAACAACGCATTTTTGTGTGAAGCTGCCTTTTAAAAACAGCCTTGTTTTATTAATTAAAGTAATGAACTGAAAAAGAAGATAAAGTTGTGTCGCTATGTTTGGTATGCGCATCTCGGCCACATCTCAGCTGGGAAATACAGGCCGGCGCCTGTGGTTCCAAGGGCGGGGGGCAGTGTTATGTGCATCTCGGGCCAGTGGCCGAGGACCGGACGGCCGTTCTGGAAGTTTCCAGAACGTACAGATTGCCAGTTCGGGCCTGTCTGTTCTGCTGGCTCCGGGTCCATTGTGTAACTGACGCCACCAACATTAACAAGACGCTTATATTAGAGACGCTTATATTTTGGGGGTTTTTTTTAGTTTCAGGCAATGCATGGAATTACCGAAATTAGAGAGGGGTAGCCTAACAGGGAACAAGAAAATACTGCCATGTAATCCAAATATTTCAACAAAGTAACTGTATTCTAATTATCATCTATTGAAACGGTAACTGTAACAGAATACAGTTACTCATAATTTGTATACTAAAACGCTTGTATTCTGTAACGCTGATACATGTATTCTGTTACTAGTGTATTAATTCATAACTCTTTGCCAGTATTTTACAATGACACCTCCAGTGTTGGTATTTTGACTTTTGATTAGATACCCTTCAGTTATCTAGGCTTCATAAGGAACCAATTAAATCCACATTCATTAATGTGTGATTAACCCATTAGTCATGTCTTTTTTTCTCAAGTTCTCCTCTAGAATATTCTAAGTAGAACAAAGTCAAAAGCCATATTATTTATGATTATTTCAAAAGTCATATTATTTATGATTTATACAAAGTAATATTATTTATGATTTTTTAACAACTCATATTATTTAAGATAAAAACTCATACAGTATATTTTTGTGATTTTCCTCCTTTGTTTATCGTTTAGATTTAGGAGTCCCATTCCAAAAGCTTTGGTTAAATGGGAACCTATTACACCAACTGATCTTTTAGTCCATGTAGACTTCTGCAAACAACAAGGAACATCTCCAGTGTAAACAGATTAAGGGTCAGTGTACAGATAAAGTTTCATCATGACAGGCTCAGTTGTTTTCAAGTGAATGAAAAAAGAATGAAAGAATTATAGGTTAGTGACAGTTTCACTTTTTTGTTTAAAAACCTTATTGAATAACTCAGTATTGATACTGATACAAAAAAAAAGTAAATACATACTTGGGCAGCTGTTGGGCTGGTGGTTAGGGAGCTGCCCCTGTGATCAGAAGATTGTGGGATCAAATCTCAGAAGTGCTAGGGGCACCACTAAAGTACGCATGAGCAAAGTGTCATCCCCACACAGTGCTATTACACATCTCAGCTTCTGTAGCTCCATAAGGCGAACAGGTTAAAATATATAAATGATCAGCAATACCAGTCATGGTACTGTCTGGTACTTTTTCTGTTAATGATCTACAGCGAGGTTTTTTTGCAACAAAAAAAAAACAGTGGTGGTTTGTGGAAGGTAAAGAGATTAGAAAGGAATGAAGAGGAAAAAGAGCTTGTCTTTTATCCTTGCCTGTGTTTGTGTGTGTGTTTGTGTTTGCAGGCACTTAGTGTTCCGTTCATGTTTCTTGTCTGAATTTCTCTTCTTTTTGTTGTGTTGTTTCAGCTCCTGGACTGCTTTCTTTTGCACACTTGGGAGCTTTTATACTTTATAGTCAAATCTAGTACCTGCCGTGAGAAAGTGATACAAGATGTTGCAACAGGCCCAATGCTTATTGCATTATTGCAGTCTTCCACCATCAGTTTCAACATTCCCAATGAACAACTACATTATTCACATATAAAACATTCACTTGATACACTGTATGGACAAAAGTATGGGATGCCTGACCATTATACCAACAGGGACTTTTAGGAATAGAGAAATTAGGAAGGACTGAAGAAGAAAAGAGCTTGTCTGTGAGAGATGTCTTGGTGTGTGTGTGTGTGTCTGTGTGTGTGTTTGTGTGTGTGTGTGTCTGTGTGTATGTTTGTGCTTGTGGGAGGCAGAGAAACACGACATCCCTTTGGCAGCCGCTGATAAGCGGAGGCTTCAGAAAAGAACTATACAAACATCCGTCACAGAACATTAGGCACTGTTTCTTACAAAGGTCCTGATAAAATTAAACCATTTTAACCAATTATTCAATTTTTATTGCATACAGATCACATGCATGTAATAAAAGAACTCATTACAATACATTTTTCTGATTTGAAGTACATTTTGCAAACAAACACAAAGTCATTTGTCGCCCATGCATTACACTTCTTCTGTGAACTAAAATGACTTTTTTAATTAACAAGATTTGAGTACTAGCATGACAGAGTAATGTGACCATTTGTCATACGTGAACACACAATGCACAATTATTTCTTTGCATTTCACAAATTAATTGAGTGAAGCAGTAGACAGCCTGGAGCTCCAGCCATGTGGAGAGATGGAACCTTGATCAAAGGTACCTCAGAAGTGCCACTTGAAGTCCCTCAAACCCACAGCCTTCTGATCACAGGGGCAATTCCCTAACCACTAGGTCACCAGCCTCCACAATTGATAAACTGGCCTTAGTTTAGAACTGGAGCTACACGGCTCACATTGCTAACTAGGAATAAAGGCAACACCCAGATCTCTGTATCTTACCATATTTAGTTCTTTTTCAAGGTGTCACAGATGTGAGGAAGTTAATGTTCAGAAAATAAATGGATGAATGAATGAATGAATGAATGAATGAATGAATGTCTGTCTGTAAGCTATGAAAAATGAACAGCTGCATTTGTTACAGGGTCTGTTTTCACAAACCACCTCAGGAGCATGAGCCAAGTCAATTCAAATCATGTAGGTTATATTGTCATATTCAACAATATACACATAGTACACAGTGAAATGAAACAACATGCCTCCAGGACCATGGTGCAACACAAGAGAAAAAGAACAGCACAATATCACAAATGCATACACAACAAAGCTTCAGACAGATCAAAAGTGAAAAAAATACAGGAGAAACACAACAACTGGACAAGACCATATTTGTGCAATATTCTGATACATCATGTGCAAATTGTGTGGTTTTGTTTGGTGCAACATGTGCAATGTTTCCATAAAATATAACTGTGAATTTTGCAATAGGCAATTTGTCTTGTTACACTATTACTGTTTTATCAATATCTGTCACTCAGTTTATGCAATGGGCAATTACATACCAGCATGTATATCCAGTGTGTGCCGTATTTACATATATAGTGTGTGTGTGTGTGTGTGTGTGTGTGTGTGTGTGTGTGTGTGTGTGTGTGTGTGTGTGTGTGTGTGTGT
>JBBKCR010145451.1:0-19354 GCA_037577295.1 Ladigesia roloffi
ACACACACACACACACACACACACACACACACACACACACACACACACACACACACACACACACACACCATCCTGCCTCTGTACCTGTCTGGTATTGTATCTCAGAGGCAGTGTAATTTTGGGTTGACTGAACCAGAAGAAAAAGTGGAAGCGCCGGCTGTTCTCCTGCTCGAGTTGCACAGATGGTGTTTCTTACCGGGTCTGCTGGGAGAAGGAGGGGTAAGCTTATAAAGCATGCGGGCAAATAAGCACTCCGCAATTTGTGTGTTGAATGAATAAGTCAAAACACTTTTTCTTTTGAGAAAGTACCTCAGTTAGGGCTCCTTTGGGAGGCTGTCGCTGAAGCGTGCGCTTTATATTATAGTATTTTATTTAAGAGCCAGTCAATCAGTTAACAAATCGTCTAATTGAATTGCAGCCGTTCGGATCACAGCCAGTTTTACCCAACTACTTTTAGCTCCAACTCACCAGGGTGCTGGTACAGGCTGTAGCTCATCTGGGGATGCCTCCTCTAGCCATTGCTCCTATAGATCTGACTGCAGACTTTGACACTGTTGACCATTAAGTCCTGCTATACAGACTTGAAACCTGGCTTGGACTCTCAGGTAAGGCCCTTATTTGGTTCCTGGATTTTATTTTGTTTCAATCATGTAAACTGGAAAAAACTACGATGCCATATTGATCCCTCAAATGTCCATTTTTGGACTATTCCACCTGTATTTACTTCCTCTGGGTCGAATTATTTGAGAACTAGACGGCATTTTCACAGAGAAAATGCTAAGTGTGTTTGCTGAAATGCAGAACACTGCATTAGCATTAGCATCAGCATTAGCATATCATTAGTGTGTGTGTCCGAATGTTTTTTCCACATACATTTGTCTGACAGCTCTGTCTCAATACTTTTTTCCATATTGTCCAGTTTAAACAGATGTGTCTTTGGGGATATGGCCTGAAGTCTCATATGAAGTTTTATAAGGTTTTGTGGAGCCTGTAAGTTTATTCTTCTGAAACTGCATTAATTTCAGTGGGTTTAAAAAAGAATGGAAGTGAATGGGGAAAAAAAGAGGTGAGCGAAAGAAAAGAAAAAGATGATTGCAGGTCATGCCTGAATGCGATTGTGTGTCAGGTAATTTGGCCTGAAGGATTATATGAAGTTTGGTAGGTTTTGGGCAAAGCGTGTCTGAGCCGGACTATCTGAAAGTTCAAGGTGCAAAAAGCTGTGAACAAGCTTGATATTCCAGATCGAGCCCGACCTTTCAGAGTTGGAATGGTGTCTTTATCTCAAAAGCCCTATGACGGGTAGTGGGACAAAAAATGGTTAAAAGGAAGAAAGAAGATGATAAAGAACAATAGTGTGCTTGCTCTGCTTTTGGCTACTGTGTGCTTAAACTAACACACTAATAATGTATCCTATCATAACTATGCAGAGGATACTCAATTCCCAGTACCTAGCGCTGTTTGCGAAATAATCGAATCCACTTAATAGATAGACAATATCCACTCCAAATTTGCCCCCAACTCACTTCATGCAAGTGAAATGAATGATCCGAGCATAGACAGGCTGCCTGAATCTGGAGCACGTAATGTCATCTCTATTGTGTTCAGAAAAAAAAATATAGTTTGGAAACTGCTGCCCTAGGCCACGTTAAATGGATGTTCAACTAAACAATAAAATATTAGAAGTAAGCTTTACCTTATTTAGGCTACTTATACACAATGGGCATAAGAAAATTATTTACAAAGTAGTGAAAAGTAACTCAAAATATCCCCACAAGATGTTTTTTTTTTCTCCAGGTTGAAATGTTGTGTTACATTGAAAAGTAAATAAAAAAATACTTCTCAAAATAAAACAAAATATGCATCCATAAAGTCATCGTTGGTGATAAATATCGTTACATTAATTGTATTATCATAGGCATAGCAGTGGGTTTGAAAACAGGCTGATGAATAAATGGACTAACTGAATGAGTCTCAAAATAATCATTGAATTAAGTCACTTTTTAGGAAAAATTAGGTGTTTAACAACCTTTTAAAAATACACCAGAATACAGGAAATGGCATCTAATTCATTAACATATTTGGGGGGTCCTCCTAGACTCTGTGTCCCCCCTTTCACATTCTGAATGCTTCTGATGCCCCTGTTCAGATCTATCTGTCTCTCTCACCAAGTGACTTTGACCCAGTTGACTCAATGTGTCAGTGCCTTGGGAAAGTCCATAACTGGATGCATCATAATTTTCTCAGAATAAATAAAAACTAACTGAGATTATCATGCTTGGTAATAAAAAAGGAAGATCAAATATTCGTGTTGACCTGGAATCTAGAGCAATTAAGACATCCACCTATGGAAAATACCTTGGTTTAATCATGGATGGAGACCTGAGTTTTGATGTTAGCATCTTGGCACCTCAGAAACATTGCTAAAGTTAGACAATTCTAATAAAGTTAGTGGAAGTTTAGGGTCAATGCTATTCATAAACTGCCTAATGTGTGAAAATTCAGTCTGTTTTAATAAAATGTCCATTGAGTAGTTGGTATTTCTAATAAAATTGACATAAGTAAAAATTAAAGTTGTTTCTAATAAAGTGGCCATTGTGTGGATGGCATTTTTAGTAAAGTGGCCTTTTGGTGGAAGTTAACTGAAAATTCAAGCCGTTTCTAATAAAGTGTTCAGTGTGTGGCATCATTCTTCTGCCATGAAATATTTAGGAAAAATAAAGACATGCTTATCTTATTGCTCTAGGTTCCTTCATGGAGACAGGAATACGAGGACTGCTTAACCATCAGCACATTGATTTTATTGGAGTTTACTTACTTACAATATGATTCTATCTAATTCAGGCTTAAATGTGAGTAAGTTCTGGGGAGAGCAGAGGGAAATCCTATCCCATCCAGTCTGAGTGAAATCTGTTTGTTTGGTGCTATTCAGGAGCCCCCCCCCTCCCCCCTTCCACCTCGTCCCATAAGGACCGCACTACTGTTTAGTGGACTGTACCACTGTGAGTTGGAGAGGGGGGGCGCTGTTTCTCCTGCCTTTATATGGGCCGTCCTGGGGGTTTGTGGAGGGAGGGAGCGTTGGGGGGGCTGGTGAGGCAGCAGCTCTGGAACTTCAGCACCTCGGACAGAGACCCTCTCGTCATGGCTTGAAGTGTGGCGCGTGCTCGGTACTCGAGTGGGGTCTCGTGGCTTCTTCTCGCCTGCTGGTGCGCGTGGTAGCGCTCTGAAGTGAACGGAGCCACCGGAGCTCCACGTTGCAGCAGTTCTTTTCCGCGTGCGTCTTAGGCGCTCTCCGCGCGCCACGTTTGGCTCCGCGCGGTGAAGAGCCTCGAGCCCCGGCCCGAGTGGAGGACGACAGGGGGGAAGTCTGAGGGCGCGAGAGAGATCCCGGACCCCGTCTAGAGCGCGAGGATGCGGCGCGCGGCGCTCCTGCTGTGGATCTCCTGGATCTTCTGGATCTTCTCCAGCGGCACCTCCGCGGCTCTCGTGGCGTCCCGTGAGTTCCTCACATCCCTCTTTCCTCTCCAACTCCACACTCTTCCTCACACTTTCTCTCTGACTGCTTTTCTTGGCTTTGTTTGTTTATTTATTTGTTTTTGTCTTTTTTCTCTCGCGCGCGCGCCCCCGGTTAGTTCACTTTGCTCTGAGACAGCAGCTCTGAGCGCCCTGCTCTCCGGGAGGACTGTCTCTGGGCAGGCAGGAACTGTCTCTCGGCTGCAGGGTGCTGGTAGAGACAGACTGGGCTAGACACCAGACGGTTTTGCAGTTATGGGCATGTCTTTTTAGTGCGTATATCTCAGGGCACAGTCTAATGTATATACTATAATATGTATATACTCACATACTCACACACACACTGATTATGTATATGTATATTTTTTTATATACACATACATAGAACTATAGCTTATAAAGCTTATACGCAAATCTAAATATTTTGTATTTGCATACAAACATATATAGCCTAGTATATAGCATAGTATACATGAATATATGCATTTATGTATGTATGACACTTTAGTCTGTATGCTTGGTAATATATGAACAGTAGAGCGGTTGGATGTTACACTGTCTTGTCTGGACAGGTGGTTGTGTTGTGTTCCGGTGTCTTTAAGAATATGTTTGTAACTGAAGTCAACGTTTGCGTGTCTTTTCTGCAGCTCTCGAGGCTTTAGGAGTTTAACTCACATCTGCTGACTCCATCTGAACCCTTCTGCATCTGCTGTTCCAAGTTACTGCTGTACACCCAACCACTCACACCTCTACACTCACACACACACCCACACACACACAGACATAAAAAAGGATGTTTTGTGCTCTTGCGAATGACTGATAACCAAACCAAATTTTAATAGGCACTGAATAATTGACTGTGTCTCCCTATAGCCCGCGGTGCTTGCTGATGTAACCAAGCGTTTCTTTTTGCTGCTCCCCGCCCCGGGCTAATTGGAAATCTGATGAGGAAAAACAATAATGAAATGAAAAAAGCCACATGTTGTAAGTGGTGGCTGTGTGTGTCTACTATTGTTCTTTGACTGAAGAGTCCGTCGGCTCCAAGTTGCATTAATTTTTGACGGGGCTGTAATTGTAAGTGGTTAGTGAGAAGAGGAGTGGGCTGTGTTTAGTAATTGGGTGGTGAGTGTTAATGAACGTCTCCTTTCTTAAACCGCTTGCTTTGGTAATAAACAATCTTCTTTTGCAAACAGCATGAGTAAAAGATAAATGAGTGAAGCTGTCACATTTGGGGGCTGTTGACGGAGAGCTCTGCTCCGCGCTGATAACTGTCTCGGAGACAGAGGTGAGATGAGTCAGGGAAGTTGCCTAATAGACAGGCAGGACGCTTGTCAAGAATAATGAGATTAAGGCTCTGGAATAGTTGTGTGGGCTTTTTTTTCGGGGACCAGAATTAGAAGCTGGTCCAGTGTGCTTTGCATGAATCGACTGTACTGACCCGAGGCGGCGAGGATTAACTTCTATATACAGTTTTAATTCCTGAACGCCTGCTGTCCTGACACTCCCCGAGGGCTTATTTCACACTTTTTATGAGTTTTGTGACCTTTTGCATATAGCTGCCTTGAAAGAAGGTTTTTAAAGAGAGTCATGTAAAAGGCAGACTCTATGTGTGTGCGCAAAAATAAGAAACCATTGCAGAAATGTTCAGTTTATCTTTATAAGAATTGAACGGAACAGCTTCGCCTTAGTTTTTTAGAACTGTTGACAATCTTAATTTTCAAATAAATATATTGTTCTGTGAAGAATCATTTTAAAAGCAAATGACAAAACATCAAAATAAGAGAAATTGTGCAGCATTTACAGAACCTGAATAATTCAAAGAAAACAAATGTCTTGTTCACTCTTTAACAAAAGGCCAAGAATTAACTTTGACGAACTTCTAGTTGTGTTTTTTCCATCCAACTGCTCACAACAGACACTGGAATGGAATGGTTTTCATAATCATAGAAATGCTGATTTAAAAATAAACTGCAGTGCTCTCTTATTTTCTTCCAGAGCTGTATATACGTATATATGTCAACACACACATTGTTGAAGATAAAAGAGAACTGGCCAGGCAAGGATTTTAAGCATTTAAGTTAATGCACTGATGGAATATATTAATATATATATTTGTTTTTGAACAGAACAGGTCCAGCTCTTTTCTTAGTATGCTTCCGTCACTGCTGTCAGAACCTTGCATCTCCAAAATGCAACTTTTCAGGAGAAGGAAACCATGTTCTTAAATTCCAATGGAAGTCAATATAAAAATGTGCATGAGTGATTTTAGGCCATTTCTCTTGGTTTGTTTGTTGTACAGCCCCACCATCATTGCCAAATGATGTCAAGATAGAAATATAAATATGAGGTGACAGTATAGTTCTTTAAGAGAGCTTGAAAGGGTTTCTGTAGACATGGACAAAGGCTCCGGTATGGAGAAGTCATCTTCTGCTCAGACAATGGAAAGCTGTTGGTGCTGTAGATGCTGCTGCTGCTGTTTTTTCACTCACTGGCAGGTTAGTTTTGAGATGGAGCTTCAGGTGCTAATTAAGCTGCCAGTTTATTTTTGCACCTATTTGATGAACCAAGTGAAAAACACAGGAGAATAGGTGACTACCACAAATTGTGATGAACATGTGAGATACAAGGGCACATTCTGGAGCCTGGACTGAGCATAAAGACTCAAATGTTGCTTTTGATGAAATGTTTACTCTAATAGTTACCCATCATGAAGTAAAATAATAGTCTCTTGGGACTTAATTACCTCAGTGACCTTGTCTACTGAAATGTTGCACATGTTGTTAAGTGCTAATGTAGATGCTCCTAAATAAGGCATTGTCCACATTGATGGTTGAATCTTGGATAAATGAACGAGCTCTGAATGCCAATGGCGCCATAGGCGTTTTGGATATGTTCTTGATTGGTGTTACACTGGTGTTTGTCTGACGCTGTTTAATGCCAGCCTGCAGGCCCATGTGTAGTTTTGTGTATCACCTGGGGGGGGCAGTAATTATTCTCTCCAGATTGTTTGTTTGTTGTGGTTTGTAATTTTACATTTTCCTTCAAAACTTGATTTCTCCTGGTTCCTAGAACAATTGAACCATAGGGCATATTCAGACCTCCAGAACGTCAACCGAATGCCATGTAAACGCAGGACCAGCATTTTCTTCATGTTTGTCAGGACTTTGGCAGAAATTGAACCCAAGATAATGTTGCATGCAATGATTTTTCGATTCCACAGTAATGTGCAGCCAACAGAGCGCTGTTGCTGAATGTCTGTGGACACTTCAATTTACTGCAATAAGCGCTCAGTCCGCGCTCACCACAA
This sequence comes from Ladigesia roloffi, assembly GCA_037577295.1. Lineage (NCBI taxonomy): Eukaryota > Metazoa > Chordata > Actinopteri > Characiformes > Alestidae > Ladigesia > Ladigesia roloffi. The sequence continues at coordinate 6,818 of JBBKCR010145451.1, forward strand.
ACACCCGAAAAACACCTGATTCAAACCTGTATGATAACAGACAAAATTATTTTTATGCATCTGCTATATAGAAGGATTCTAAGAGGTTTATAAATAATCAATTGAAAGTTTTTCCATTTTAAAGAACCATTTAAACCATCTAAACATTTAAACAGTTCTGTGAAAGTTTCTCTCTGTAACCATTGCCTTTACTGAAGAACCCTGGAAGAACCCTAGAAGTCTAGTAAAAACTCATGGTAATATATTAAGAACTACAATAAAAACTTTGACTAAATTAAAATAGCTTGCCCTTCAAAACTCCCAGAGAAAAAAAAACGTGTTCTCCAAGGGTTCTTTACTGATGGTAACATACATAGAGAGGGAGACTGAGGGAGTTCTTTGAAAGTTTTGAATGTCAGATGGTTTAAATTGTTCTTTATGATGAATGATTCTGTGAAGAACCGTTTTAGCTTTTGGTGCTTTTCCACTGCCACAAACAATCATGCATTACAGTGAAAAGCGATTTTCATTACGAATAATTCAACTTATACTGAGCTGCTCGATGGCGGGGATAAGAATAGGCCACAGCCGAGCTGAATGCATCACTGCTTTCTGATTGGCCGAAAGGTCATTAAAACTAACAACTGGGAAATTGATGAAGTACATGCTGTACTGTCTGTTTGGACTTAAGATACATTTATCAGAGTCGTAGAAAACTCCCTCTGAAATTGATCTTTATTACTGTGAAAATCATGAAGGTTATCCAGAAGATCACTAACAAGTTATCTGGGTTGGATATTCATGACACAGGTGAAGACCTCAAACAAGACTATAAATAATAAAAGATCACTATAACAAAAGTGGCTCTGACAACATTCTGCTGGTTGACCTCCATGAACGTGGTTTTGGGACAAACGGCCATAAACTGTGGAGAGATTTGAGTCAGAAACTCTGTTACCAGACTGAGATACACTGGAACATCAAAACATGACACAACTTAGACCCTGTATGACTGTGGAAAAGTCTATTAAAGAGTCATTGAGAAGTTGTTTTATATTTGTGTTTTGATTACTTTGAACTAATCATTCAAAGTGAAAAAACAAAGAAGATCAGTTTCAGGCATTCAGGATTTTTAGCTTAATATTCCAAGCTGGTTCTACAGTGAGGATCCCACGCAGCAGATCAGGGTCTTGGAGGAGATGAGATTAGCGTCATTTGTTTAATTACGTCTGGAACGTCGCTGTTTCTACTGGCCGGCGAGAGACGAGCTGACGTCCAGATGACCTGCTCAGACTCAAAGTTATTTTAGTGGAATGTGAACGTGCCACAGCGAATTTGTCTCAGTGGAGATGCACCTCAGAGTCTGCCAGAGGATTAACATTCATCAGTGGGGGAGATTCCTATCGGGCCAGACAGGAATCAAAATTGTGTTAGCCAGGCAGTGGCCATTTCTGGCACACAGCCAACCCTACAATTTGTTCGGTTTTGGGGTGTGAAGGTTAGGAGGCATGATGTTGAGTGTTTTGTTGCAGCATATTTGTAATGTTTTAGAATCTGAATCTGAATCACAATTAGGATTTACTCAAGCCATTACTGCACAGACATACAGAGACAAGAACAATATAAAATATAAGGTCTGAAATCAATCCAAGAAAGAAATACAGTATACTATTTACACAAATACTGGGGTAGAAATATTATAGATAAATTACATACAGTTAAGTAACCAGTTTTATTGTATGTAATAGAGCGCAGTAGTATTTAAGTGATATTGGCATAAATAGTGATATTGCAAAGGTATGATTATTGCACATAATGAAATGAATCACCACCAACTAAGAAATCTGCACATGTTGTTTTTAATTAAAACTAAAGCATGGCCTTGGTTTAGTAAGGGAAGAGATTATTGTCCAACCACACATACTGATAATTCACAGTGAATGGAAGCTAATAGTTAGCATGCTATCATTTGATATCACATAACTAATGTGAAATTATCTTTCATGCGTTTTTAACAATGTTAGGAGTATTGACTGAACTATACCAATTGCTTTTCATGCTCCCATGCTGTTCTGTATAGTGGGCATTCTTTTCACCTTCTATTTCTTTTATTTAATTAAGTAGCACCAACATTCACAGAATTGGGCAAACACTGCAATATTTATCATCATGTCTTGTTTGAATGGCTTATATATAATGAAATATTTTTGTTATGTGCTTTTGTGTTTATTGTCAAAATGTGCATTTTTGTGAGTAAATTTGTTATCAGATTGAGCTGGGATACAGATGTGCCGAAATTTGTGCTCTTTTGTCAGATTAAGAGCATTGACAACTAGTCCTGCATGTTCTGGGTTTTGAAGCTAAAAAACTAATGTTGTTGAAAGACATGAGAAGTTAATTTTCACCCAGAAGATACATCCCTAAACCATCCATCAATCCACGGAATAAACACTTAAGTCAACGGGACACATAAGAGTGATGATCTTGAATCAGGATCCTCTCCAGTCCTGGCATAGCTTTCTGCATTCTTTGGCTACATATTTCGATTTTGTTCATTTTTTTTCGTCTTTTTTTACAGGTTTAGAAATGTTTTAGGGCAATTGTGTTTGCATGTAATTACACTCTAGTGATTTGGGTGACTATTAGGGAATATTGTGGATGTATTTACACTCCAAATGTTTGGTTTACAATTGGAGACTATAGGGATATTTTCATACCCCAATGATTTACAGTAGGTGACTACTGGAAGCCATAAGGATGTATTTACACTCCAATTATTTTGTTGACCTTTAGGGAGGAGTATTTGGGATGCATTTAGCTCCAGTTATTTAAGTGACCTTTAGGGGGGAATGTTGTGGACGTGTTTAACTCCAGTTTTTTGAGCGACCTTTAGGGGTCCTTTGGGGATGTTTTTAAACCCAGTGATTTGGGTGATTATTGACTTCTAGTCTTCTACCATTAGCCTTCAAACTCCAGATTAGAACTATAGAAGCAAATACATCTAGGGCCCGATTTTCACGGTCAGTCGCGCATTGTCTGAAGTCAGAAGCACAGTTGTCTTTGGGGGAGGGGCCAGTGCAAAGCGGTATAATGGTATCAGGAAAAATGAACGTCGCGCCTGGTGCATAGTTCAAATGGGTTGTCCTAAATGAGAAAATTAGTTGTAAGTGTGTCTTGGGCGTAGCATGCAATAAACCAATCAGAGTTCACACTCTCACTCCCTTTAAATAACTGGCGCATTGTCAATGGCGTGCTGTGTAGAATGAGGTGAAGACATGGAAACAATTGATCTTTGGAGATGGTGGGAATCCTCCCAAACCCTTTGCTAGGGGTGCTTATTGCAACAGCCCACCTATCCATTTTATAAGAGTGTATTTAGTGTAGTGTAGATATGATTGATATGATTTCAAAAATATCATATAGCAGTGCTATAAAAATCATGTATACCATAAAACTCAATAATGAGACGTTAAAATTGTTTTTCATCAAATAAACATTGAATAAGAATCCTATTAAATAACAATCGGTTAAACAAATCTGCATACAATGCCAGAGCGTTTTATATGTCATGGAGGCTCGATCAGGGGAGGGGTTCCCAAAGCAGCAATAATTTTCCCCGAACGTTTTCTCGGTTCTTATCCCAAAAAAGTTTTTTATAGGCTCAAAAAGATGTGTTCTTTCTTGTGATTTAGTTTAAACACGATTAACTGCCCATGTCACCGTTACTTATCCACAACCTCCTTGAAATAAACGTGCACGCGCATGATGGATGTAAAGATGCACCGTATAGCGTTTCAGGACCAAGGACAGCGGAGGGGGGTCTCTCACCCTCACCCCTTCTTTCCAGTGACCCACTCTACCCAGCGCATTGTCATCTGCTATAATGACAACATAGATTTCTGCTGGCACAAAATAGCAATGATGGGTTTCACCAGTGACGAAAGGACGGTGCGCTGTGTGCATCATCGGGCCCCTAGACTGATTGATCTGAGGTGTGTTTACAACTACGTAAATGGTCTTTTGCCAAATGGTTCCTTTAACTGTCCTTTGACGCTGCTGCAGGGGTTGCATTGGGTTAAGTTAAAAAATCTTTTTGTGCTTATTTTGACAAATTATGCAATTAAAACTCTGGTGTAACCAACCACCATATAATTTTGTCTTCTACCTGAACTTTAGTGGATAAACACTGTGTGTGGTCTTTGTGTGTGTGTGTGTGTGTGTGTGTGTGTTAATTAACTACTCTCCTGGTTGCCGCCACTGGTGGGTGGATTTGAACGCTGAGCAAGAAAGATGAGCCGCTAAATCAGAGCATAATGTCAAGCACCAGGCTGATCAGCGCGGTCATTTATTGTTCAGAGAATGTCCTATTTAACATTCCTTCAGGAATTGCCATTGTCCCCTTTAACTCATGAAAATCTGCTCCCTCACTGGAGTGAGTGAGTGACTGAGAGAGTGAGAGTGAAAGTATGAGCTAGCGAATGTGTGTGCAATTCAGTGCATCCACATTGTATATTATTGGTGATAGTTTACTGTATGTGTGTGTGTTTGTGTGAGTGATTATTTTACTATTGACCATAGTATAGTGTGTTTGTCTATGTGTCATACTAAAATGGATTGGCGTTGGGAACTGGAGTTTTCCATGTTTTCTATCACGGTATATTAGAAGCTCAGTGCTGCCTTTATTGTTGGATGTGCTGCCTTACAGTCTGATACATTCAGAACCCAATTCACATCATAATGGATGTTGTCATTTCTTATGGAATGATGTCATTTCTTACAGAATAGTTTAACTCCCACACAAATGCAAAGTATTTTTATATGTAAATTAGTTTGCATGATGTTATAAAAAATGTCTTTGTGTATGCACAATTATACTGTCCACAATTGCTTACCCATGAAGTAATGAAAGAATATTTTTTCAGTGAATCTCCGCCAACCAGGACAGAGGTTGCATATTTCCGTACTAGTTTGCATACATAAGACAAAGAAACACAAATGGTTGGTTTAATTAAATAAAGATGGATTGGTATGTAGTAAAGATAAGATTGAAAAATAAAAGAATAATGATGAATATGGGCCCTTTGTGTCATTATGTGCAGGACACATTGCATATTTACATTGCATATTTACATTCTTTTGGAAGTATGATGCTACATCCATGAAACAATGTTCATTTTACAGCACAGCCAGGAAATATCAATACAGTGACATTGGCACTCAAAATCAATGCGTTTGTGTGGTTCTTCCCTCCGCACACATTTTGGGAAGTCATCTCAGCAATGACTGAACTCTATTTTGAGCTGAACTCCTTTTGTAAAGGTCTAAACCACTCTCTGAAAGATTAATTCAGTTAATCATAGTGAGTAAATTGGGTATTTAGGCGGCTTAACAAAACAAATTGAATGCATGGGCGGGGTGTAATAACAGCATTTGTCTTAGTTGAAACATGCTGCTACTCTTCTTTTGTTCCAGACCAGCCTCTTCCACAGTGTCCATGGCCGCTTCAAGCCGAACTGGGGAGATTTGAGGTCGAGAAGCAGCTCCGGCCGGCTGGTTTGTTCCACATTAATCATGACAGCGCTGTTTATAACAACAGGAAGTCAATCTGACCTTTGTGCAGCCTTTGCGAAAATCAATCTCAGCCTACATGTGATAGCCTTCTGACATTAATGCAGAAGCAGCGGCTGTGATAATCGGGACCTTTGGATACAAATCGGGCTCTCCATTGCAGCCAGCTTACATATTTGAAGATGTTAGAATATTTTTAATTAATCTTAAGATGTCTGCTGGTGCCCCATACATTTGTATTATAATTATAATTGTATGATTAAATATTAACGTAAATATGCAATGAGCGCTATAACATTCTGCAATGACAGTTTATTTTGACTTTACTATATTTGGTTCACGGTCTTAAAATGACGAATGCAGCAAAAATGACAAAAGAATCTCTTCTTCGACTTATATTTACAAATGTGTTGTGAATTGATTGTGGTCTGCACTTTCCACAGAATTCTTCCACTCATTTCCACTAACAACACCCTACCAACTACATTAAATACCAAATAGCAACTGTCTAACTCCCTAGCAACCAACAGAAACACCATGGCTAACACCTAACAACACATTAGTGACCATCAAAGATGCCACAACAACCAGCCAGCAACCATTCACAATATGTTAGCAATAGCTTAGCAACTATCTGGACAACCGTCCAACAGGCAACACCTCAGTAACCACCTGTAATACAATAGTGAGTATCTAACACCCTAATAACCAACTGAATCACACTGGCTAACACTTAGCAACACTACAACCATCAAATGTGCCATAACAACCTCCTAGCAACATCTTAGCTACCATCAACAATACATAACAGCACTCTGACCACCTACTGAAATACCATTTTAACCACTGAACAACACTCTAGCAACCACCAGAAACAACAATTTAATAATAACACCTTAGCACCTTGGTTTCATCCTAGCTACTACCTAGAAACCACAGTAACTCCCTAGCAACCACACATTTTCCATAGTAACTGCTTGAGAATTTTCACCATTTAGCATCAGGCCTTAGTTAGTCAGGGTTTTCTGTAACTTCTAAGAGTTTTCACTAGAACCCAATGAACCATTTTTATACCAATATTTACACGACAGAACCGTCTGATTGGTTGAGAAGTGTTCAATCACTATTTTCCATGATCACAGCAATTCCGCTGTATACCAGCAGCCTGCAGCAAATGTGCTAAATGTCCACTTGCGCTCCCAAAACATGAACACGTTAGATAAGTTGTGTAAGGTGATATCCCATATCAGGTTCAGATGATTGCTCCTAACCTTCAAAGCTCTGCATAATCTCAGCACCTCCTACCTCTGTGATCTCCTATCTGCATTCCTGCACCCTCTCAGCTCTTCTGGTAATAATCTTCTGTCTCTCGCTCTAGACTATCCAACGTGAGCGACAGCTCCTTGAGCGGTCTAGCCTCCAAACTTTAGAATTCAGTTCTTAAGTCTCTCTGTGATTCCTCTTTCTTTTTGACCTTTAATTCTGAATTTAAAGCTCATCTTTTCAGTCATTACTTTTCTTCCTATTGCCGTTCTGCCCGGAAGTGAATAGGCAATAAATAAATGTGACGTATTATTACTGTTATTATAATTATTGTAGTATTATTAGTATTTTTGCTAATAGCAATATTATACTAATAGTACTAACACAAATAACAATAATAATAAAAATAACACACTAATAATAATAGTGATAGCAGTAGTAGTATTAATAATAATAATAATAGTAATAATATTTATAATATTGTTATTAGAGCTGCAGCTCGTTTGGTCAACTTGCAGTTACACTTGCACTCGGAAAAGGCATTTCACTGCACCTTATATTGTGGATGGTAGAGATTATTGGTCACATACACTACCATCAACAACATGAAGTGCAATCAAATGCCTTTTCCGAGTGTCTGGTTAAAAGCACTGTCATAAAAATAAAAATGAACATAATCCATTGAAATAGAAAAGAGAAATACAAGAGTAAGAAGATTTTAATATAACTGGAGGAATCTGTCTAAAAGCATCAAATTTCCAAAATGTCTTTAACCATAAATACCCTAATATGATGCATAAGCAAGCTTTTCATTCAGCTGAACAGACAAGAGTCCCCAGTAATAAACAAAACACAGTTCAGAACAATCAGAATCGGTTTTATTGATCCCGAAGGAAATTGCTAATATAAAGGCTGTACAGGCACACAAAGACAAGAAAAATAAAAAAAAAAGTCTAAATAATATCTAAATAAACAAAAAAATTCTAAGTATGAAAATAGAGTGCTGTGTTCAGAAATGCTGGGTATAAATACCATAGATATATAACACAGTTAACACAAAGTGGGCTGTGCTCAGTCCTACTTGTTAGTTTTTTTAAGGTATTTTTATTTGATTATCTTTTGTGTATTGGATTTACAGGCCATATTTTTCTACACTTTGGGGAAATCTGGTTTAAATCTGGTTTATAAATGAATAATGACTCCGTCAGTCACACTACCTTTTTGGACTGAAACAGACATGTACTTGGTGGCCTTATTTGTGGCTTTATTTATTTTTTCTTTATTTTGCTGTATGCAACAGCTGCATGGCAGGTAAGGAAATTTGAATTTGTGTGTTATTGTGAACTGAGAGATTCACCTGCCTTTGGTTTGTACTTGTGAACGAATCACAGCTGAAGTTTGGACGAGAGGCAATCAAACTCAGAACTGGATTACAGCCAAAGACCTGAAGGTCTAAGGTCAGTGATGTCAGTGCTGTTTTTTGGGGATTAATGAGCTCCGGTGTGTATTTTTATAGAATTCTTTTCATTTCTTCTGTTATTTATAATTGTGTTTGTATTTCATTTTATGATCAGGTGAGACCAAATAAAGTAAGTTGATTCATACACAGTTAACTGTGTGTCTTAACAAGTAAAAACATTCTTCTGAAACTGGTCAGGTTCAGGGACTGGACTGAAAATGAGGGTCTTTTAAAAGTGCTTCAGGAAGCCTGGAGAACTGTTTCTCAAGACCACATTAACATACAAGAAAGTCTAGATCTTTGGAAGCAAAATATGAAGAAATGAGTGGTGGCAGCACAGTACTGTATACATGCAACTATGCATATGAGCGCACTTGTACATAGACAGAGGCTGATGCACACAATGAAGTGTGTGTGTGTGGTTGGGGTATACAAAAACAATCTCCTTTGCACATGTCTCTGTCTCTGTCTCTCTCTCTGTCTCTCTCTCTCTGACGAGGGAGTTGCAGTAATGACTGTTGGAGTGCAGTAACAGAACTCTTCCTCAGTGACACTCCAAGGAAACAAAAGCAGGGAAAAAAAGTGAACGGTTGATGCGAAGGTGCGGAGCTGCTGTGTGGAGGACGGCCTTGCTCTCAGTGTTCGCGCGTCTCTGTACATGCGGCGCGAGAGGCAGGAGATCCAGCAGACTCTGCAGGCACAGCCACTCAGCTGTGCATTAATCTCTCCTCCATGTGGAAACATTTCACCACAAACCTGCATTTTCAGGCTGGAGCTCCGTCCTCACATTTTTCCTCTGGCTATTTTAGTAACGACTGTGTTTCACCACGGTGTACAGTGTCTGCGGGTCTGAGTGAGAGCTGCAGGGTCAAACAAGGCCATGTTTTAGAGCTGTGCAGATAAAGAAATATGTGTGAAATATAGGCTCTAATTTAAATTGAACCCCAAATACATTCAACTCAATGATCCCTGCCTGGGTTTATGTGCGTTTATGGCAAACTGGGATCTTCATACACACATATCTGTGCCAACATACCACCACACCAATGCTCACACTCCTCCAATTCTGGATATGTAAATACATTTCTTCTTAAACCAATTTTACTAGAATATAAAACCAATCAACTGAACATGCACAAGAACATTACTGCACATTTTACTCCTGCTTGAGTTGATATGACAGGCAGGCATTTGACGCACAGCTGATTGATCTGTGTATTAAAATGTTCTAAATCTGAAAGGCCCGCTGATGAGTTCAAATACTTTAAATGAAATTAAAGAACCTCACTAGACCTTGTCTTTTTGAGAGTGATCTCTGACTGCTTAGAGGATCAGAATGTCCGTATATTTAGGCTGCATCAAACCGCTAAAGCGCCGGGCACATTGTACAGCCGTAATCCCAGCCGCTATTGCAGAAAGCTGCAGCTAAAAAGATTAAAATCTGCGACGCCTCACTCACGCTTGCAGGGGCACCCCGTCCATCGTACTGCTGAAGTGGCAGGGCGTTTGTCCATTAAAGACAGATCAAGCTCGTTAACCTCGCTCTGAATGGAACGCCGGACCTTGAAGTGGCACGGATACATCGGTGTGTTGGCGCGGGTCGAAAGCTCTCGGCCCTTCTGTTGTCTGGCTTTTATTTGTGAGAGCGGGATTTATGCCCCGAACTCAAGCGTGCAGGTCAAATCCTGAACACACAGCCGCTTTAGACTTATTCACCACCGCAGCTCTCTGTCCGTCAAATAACCACCGTGGATTAGCATGGTCTGGGGTTTTGGGGGGTTGGGCAACGGACATTTTGTGTGCATGTTTTCATGTTTTAGGAGTTACCTTTACTTAATTGGTGGGCATTTGTCTTGTTTAACAATTTAAGTGTTCCCATATAAGTGTTTTAATGCTTGTTTGCTCTTTTAGCTTTGTTGAATGAGGGCAGGTTTTCTGGCTAAACAAAAACAGTTGAAGTTGTTTTATTAATTTAAATGTATTTATTTGAACTTTACCTTGTTACATTTGTGATTTAAACTACAAATGTGGCCAAAAAACAGGAAAGGCTTCAGAATACTAAATAAGGATGCAGATATTAGAGTAACAAACAAATACTCAATTTTATAAAAAATAAAATAAAAAGTACCTTAATGGAGAACTGGCAGAAATTTGACATGAACATTGAGTTTGTGTGTAAGAGAGGCCAACAACGATTTAAATTCCAGGTGGACCAAACATTGACTTGGTTTTACAGAGCTTTTATAGAGTCGGTTGAGAGTCCGAAATTTCCTATCATTTGCTGGTCTGGTAATCTTCCCATTAGAGGAAAAAAAAATTAAGTTTGTGAATTGGGCTAGTGAGATAGTGGGAGTCAAGTTTAGTCGTCTCTCTGAAATTTTTAACAGTTGCTCAACAAAGCTAGATATATTCAACAAGACGCCATTCCTCACCCTCTTAATGCAGAATACATGTTGTCACCATCTGCCTTTCACTAGAGACCTGCCATGACTTTTAAATGGAGATTTAGAAATTGTTTTATCTCTCTTTCTATTCATGTACTCAACTCAGAGGAAAATAGGGATACATCTAGTGATCCCTATTTAAAGCTAGTTACCTATTTATTTTATTTATTTATTTACATTCTTTTATCCCTTGTCGTGCTCTGTAGGATTGTGTATGTTTATTTTTCTTTTCTTTCTACTGTGGGTTGCGAGCATTTGACCCTTGGGGACGAAGGATGAACTGAACTTGAACTTGAATTTGAATGATTCAGGTCATTGTCTTGTACAAGAAGCCCAGACGTCAAGACCACTTTTCCCTTGCATCTTTTCATCTTGAGCACACAAACATACACCCACACACCAGTACACACGAGCGTGAGTGTGTGTATGCGTGTGTGAGGGAAGGAACAGTAAAGCGGCTCTCGCGCCGTAGTTGTGTTCACTCAGCCAGCACGTTTCTGCACCTCTGGGAAATATGTGGGCTCATTTCCACAGTCATAATCTGAGTGTTGAATGGAAGATTATCCATATCATTGTGCAGGAATGTCCTGCCAAGCCCTTTATTGCATTCAAAAGGATGCACTGGCAATCCCATCCAACCTGCATCCAGTACGGTTCTGCCCGGACCCGCAACGCTCTCCCCCTCACGCTAATACGCAGCGCGTTCATCCGCTGTTCGCGTTTTCAGCCTTTATGATTACAGTCATGCCGCTTAATGATATTAAGGCATGTTCTGGCAACTGACTTTGGGTTAACCAACCAAATGAGGGAGAGAGAAAAAGCACATTTCGCTCCTAATCCCAGTCTCAGGCGAGCGGGCCGTTTCTCGCGCCTCTGTGCTTCCAGGGCCATTTTAATCAGTGTTGGGAAAACGCCTCCGTGCTGCTTTGACATGGTGTTGTGAAAAAAAAAGGTGAAGACAATCCGCTAATCCTCGAGCACCTACCGAACAATTCAGCCGCTTCAGAGCAGCGGGCGGATATTGGCTGGTCTGGGAAGCTGCACTGCCTTCGAAATGAAGTACTTCAGAGTGCTGACAGTGTGATGGGTTGCTCGAACGTACTTGAACACACTTTAACGCTTAAATTCAAATGGACACACGTCCAACCCTCACGTCTTAAACACGTTTAACAGGTGTGCTATACAATTCTGTGCAGCATTTCTTCATGCAGTGTTATTTATGTACTCTGCGTACAGCTGGCGGCCTGGTTGTTAGGGATTTGCCCCTGTGATCAGAATGTTGGGGGTTTGAATCCCAGGACACTGAGGTACCCTTGAGTGAGGGAGTTCCCCACCCTCTGCTCACCACACGCTGCTCTCCGGCTGCTTTACTTTACTTAAAAAAAACATTTAAGTTTGTAAAATCCTCCCTGTTTGTACGTTCTCCCTGTTTGTTTGTCAACCATGTTTGTTAGTCCTCCCTGTTAGAACATGGACATATTTTTGATTGTGTTGATGCTGTTTTGCTATAAGGCTGGTAAAGTTAAAGTTAGATAACTAGATAACTTATGTTTGTTAAATGTAAATAAATACATATCCTCTATTGCAAAAAAAATTACAAAACAAAAAGTTATAAAAGTTAGCTTCATACATTATGCAAAATATGCAATTAAACAGTAATTATGCATCAAAATGCACCTGCAAAAACTATATTCAACTGGGGTGCCCTAACGTCTGCATATGTTTATGTGGGTATGTGTAGGTGTACGAGCACACACACACACACACACACACACACACACACACACACACACACACACACACACACACACACACACACACACA
>JBBKCR010145464.1:0-19350 GCA_037577295.1 Ladigesia roloffi
GATGTTGATACAGGCTTTACAAGCTGTGATCCAGGTGTGAGTTTCACATCTCTTGCAGGGACCGGTCCCACGGTCTGCCTAGGAGGCACCGCAGCACCCACTCGCCTCAAAGCCTGCGGAGACCCAAACTGCTGAACTCTTGACAAACCCCAATCACTTTGCTTAGTTCCCTTCTGAGCCACAGAGAAACCAACTGCAATAAGCAATAATGCCACAAAACTGCCTTGGTACCCACCCATTGCAAGCTGTCCTAAAACTCCCTGATATACTACTATTGCCCCACTGCTCGATTTTTATACTGTTGGGTTTTGTGGGGGGTGGGGCTTGATAAAGGCCAATGGCTCCACCCCTTTTCTTTAGCTTGCCGTTTTTCTAAATCTATGATTGACACATTACGTGGCTCACAGGTGAAATCAACCAGTTACTTGATTGGGCTGCACACGTCACATGACCTAGCAATTCAACTTGGAGAACTTTGGCTTAATGTAGAATTCAGGTGAGAGTTTAATCACTAGTGCAAATATTGCTAAATCTGACAGATTTATTTTTTTATTTATTTTTTAAAATATGTATACATATTTAAGACTATTTTCCCTTTTCCTTCCATTTGGTCAGATTCTGAAAGGGTTTCAGAAAACCTGTTGTTGCTTTTAAAACAAATTCCCCTTTGGGTGCTGAGATTTAAAGTAAAGTGAAGTGGCCCCTCACATGTGGGAGAACATGGCTCAGCATAGCACCCAGTGTAAAATTCTTTCTTTTCATTTAACTAATACATACACCTAACAATGGAGCAAAAGTCGGACACCTTTAGCTTCTCCTGCAGGGCCAAAGTCGCCTCCACCTGTTGAGGAGACTGAGGCCCTTTGGTGTGTGCAGAGAACTGCTACAGACCTTTTGTGACACAATAGTGGCCTCAGTAGTTCTCTACGCTGTTCTGTGCTGGGCAGGGAGCGCCTCGGACAGAGACAGAAAAAGGCTTAATTATTTCATCTAACCACTCTATGATGGAGGGCCATGTGCAATAACAATATTTTTTACACTGTAAGTTTATCTATTATGTCATATAAGTATAGTAATGTTATTTGTCAAAAATTCAGTACTGAAAAATAATAGAGAAGATAGAGGATCAAACACACTTTAGATGAGCTGCTTCCCAAAAATCTGCAAGTGAACGTCAGGTACAAGGCCGTGATGAAGTGAAAGATGGAGGATGGAGCCTGAAACGATGCTGGACAGAGGGACCAAGGAAAAAGAGGACAAGGTCCTAATGGAGGTTCCTCTTATGGTCATCAAAAGCAGAAGCTGATGTAGAGCTGGAGCAGAACAGGAAAAGCCAAAGCCCCAGTGAGGAGAACATGAGCAAGAAAAGAATGGAAGAAGGAAGACGAGCTAAAAAATAAGAAAAGGCTGAGGAGCTACAGACGACCATGAAGGATGCAGGAAAAAAGAGGCCATAGAAGAGATGCTTCTGGAGAGGAGTGTTCAAGATGGGAGTCTGAACTATTGGCATTCTAGGATTTCAAGAAACATCAATAAACGTCAGTAAACATTCAATTTCTTGCTTTTATTTTACTTAATTACTATTATGGACACATTTTGGGCACCTGGTTATGGTGGTTAGGGTGTTGGCCCTACAATCAGAAGTTTGTGAGTTGGGAGCCCAACTGCTAGTGTCACCACTAAAGTTCCCTTTAGCAAAATATCATCCCCACACTCTGATCCCTCTTTGGTGGCAGCACCCTACTTCATTTAGCAAATGGGTTAAATTGCAGAGAATGAATTTCACACTGTGAGCTGTGATGTGGTATGTTCACTACGAATGTTAATACAATAAAAAATGAAATTATATATGAAGGGCAATACATAATGTAATACAATACCTGCACACAGAAAGAGTAAATGTCTATGAAACTCCTGCTTCTGTTTTTTTGGCCGATAAGATTTTGCCTATAGGATTCGTGTCCATTTTCACACTAGCCTGAATATATATGGATTACGAGTCTGAATCACTCGTTATATCCATTTGACATTAAACTGTTACAACTTGAGAAAATTCTTAACTTTAAAGTACAACAGAGTCTGCTTCTTGAATATCCTTACAGTTTAGCTCAATCAGTACTTATAATTACAGTACTTAAAATAAGTAATCAGATGAGTTGCTGATGGAATTTCACAAATGCATGCAATGGCTGGAGACATCAAGGAGACATCTGGAAATAAAAATTTAAAATTTATATATGAAAAATAAGTATGTATAAAAATATATATGAAAAATAGAAACACGCATGAAAAATAAGGTCACAAAGAGAGTATTTAGCACATTTTTAATAGTCAAACCACATATTTATGATTCTCTGTGTTTGTTTTTCCATATGTAGAGAATACAGTAGGCCTGGTACAGGGAGATTAGAGGACACAGGGATGATCACTGTCCTTACAAATGCTTTTTTATTTTTCCCCCCAGGTTTTAGTTTCTATTTATTTTTGTGAAGGTGTGAAGTTGATTCGTATGCCTATAAGCAGAGCAGTGCTTTACTGGGTATAGAAAGGTCAGATCAGCACTATAGAAATTCACAATTTAAATATCACTGTAACCACAGCTTCAGTTTGGTTTGAAAAGTGGTGGGAACTATGCCGAACATACTTGTCTTCATTAAGTGGGAGGACGGCGAATGTTTGAGGTAATTTCCACTATTCCCAGGGCTTAGAATCTGGTGTAAAAAGGGCACATGTAGAACATTGTAGCTTAGACTACCTGGAGAACAAAATACCACTGGCCACCTGAAGCTGCTGGAGCTTCACTCCTTGTCTTAGAGAGGGCCTGGGCTCTTTTCTGTTTTCTGTTTGTAGTTAAACTATATGTTTTATTTTTCTTTCATTTTTTACTATTTAACCAACATGGATAACATTTCTACACGGCTCCCCTTGTAGATGGGAGCTTAGATGTTCTAGGCTGAAGAAGCTCACTTGTACAAAACATGACTATTTAGGGTTCACACACTCCGTGTTGCTGCTGTCAGTGTTAGTCACGTCTTTGTCCTCGTAAAAGACGTTTCCGTCAGGCTGCTGTCTCCATGTTACCGTGATGTTCTGCGTCATCCCATGATTCTTCAGTTCCTGCTGGATCTGAAGAGCAGAGCCAGTGGCTTGTTACAGTACGATACAGAAAACATAACTCTGTTTTGTGTTTCTATTGTTGCACCAGGCATGTGACCAACTGTCTTTCCATGTTTTGTTTTGTCTCTTGCCATACCAACAGCCTGCATATCATTAATGTTCATAATGTTTAAATGTTGCTTCATGTACTGGAATGAACTCAGATGTTGGTCTTTACATGGAAATTGGTTAAAAATCAGGTATTTTTTGGTATAGTATGATCTGGTATTTTGAGTTAGATGAAAAATTCTGCAAGACTTACCATGTCTAAAATAGACAACATCAGTGCAGGATCATTCAAGTTCTGATTAGACGATATGCGCATTCTCACTATTGGTATTTCCTTCATTGGTGGTACTTTGAAAAACAAACAAGAAGCTAAAAGTTAAACATAATGGAGGAAATTCACAGGGCATTTAATTATGGATCTTCATGCAGTAAAATTAGTATTCCACCTTTTGATGTATCAATTCATACAACCAAAATAGGAACTAATAACTGCACAATGTTCATAAAAAATGGGGTTGTCTCATGTTAAAGAAATTCCATTAACATTAGACAACCACCTTTTTAATGACATGCAATACCTTGCACATCTCACCTACAAAAATTATTCTTTAAAGAAAAATGTTTTTGAGAACTAAAAGCTGTTCTTATGTATAGCTCTGAAAAAGTCACTGCATTTTATTTTGAAATTAGCATCTTTGAGTATGAAAAGCATTCTGTGCTAGTGTCTGTTAAATTACTACACAAGCACCTCATTCTGCTTACATCTTATTTAAAAAAACGAATAAAATCACTGCTGTAATCACATGCTGCTAGATGTATGTCAAACATAATTACAGCCATTTAAGAGTGAATTATTTGAATTATTTAATGTTCTGCATCATTTTTCTTTTATAATATCCTTTAAAATTACGCTTTAAAACAACAGTCCCCATTGTTTTTTGAGCCACAGACCAGTTTAATGTAATATGATCATTTCATGGACCACTTTAGATACCACTAAAAACAAAGTGAATTTGCTAGCTTGTTGGCAATTTTTTTATGTACTATAATTTTTTTTTCTCCAAAAGAACATATCTTTCAGGCTCCGATAATAAATAAAATATATTTATTTTGTCTTTCTGTTCAGCCTGGCACCAAATGGCTCATGGGCCTATATCAGAACGCGACCAGAGGTTGGGGACCTCTGCTTTAATGGACAATATTGTATTTGGAAATTAGGAGCACTATTTTCAGTAGCTCCTAAAAACTAAGGCAAAGCAGGTCATTTCAATACTTGCACCTATAAAAGAAAAACCAGGGATAGTGAACATTTTTGCAGTGGTCTCTTATTATTTCTGGAGCTGTATGTACACATCAGTTCTGAACATCCCAATTGAGACTTTAATACACTAAAGAAAGAAACTCACTGGTATGACAGAAGAAAGGTTGAAGGTTGGCACATGGGGTATCTCCAATATGGTCAACTGCGACGCTACCGCAGTTCTCAGCACCCCCATAATTGTCAGGTGATCCCGGTATCCAGTTAATGACTGAATCGTTGCTTTGGTCCGACCACTTCCAAGTGTCCCTAACAAGGCCAAACCAGGTGCTGGACTGGACAAGGTCCTTCAGCAGGGAGTTATCTGTTTGATTGTCCGAGGTGGCCAGGTCAGTGTGGTACTGCCGGCAGTAGGTCTGAGCATCAGGCCATGTCTTCATAGGATCAGTGACTATAATGAATCTTCCACTGTAGCTCGCTGTGGACCAATGGTGAGAAATTAAATTTTGATGGTTCTAGTACACTGTAAATTCAAACCCTGAGGTTGTAAACACTGTATCGGAGTGTTTGAAAAGAGCATGACTGTAACTAATCCATGAGAACTAAGCTCAATGTTGCCATAAATATAAACTAAAAATGAATATTATGCAATACCTTATCACAGTTACCAGAGATACTTTCTCAGAAATAAAATTTTATTTTGACAAATAAAATCTAAGAAAAACACAAACCATGGTCCCTTCAAACCATGGAGTGTTTTTAATTTATGTTCTAGAAAAGTCAATGTGACCATCCGATGAAAAAACACTACAAAGTCTGTGTGTATTACCGACAGTTCCTTCAACATCCAAACTCAACGGGCCATTTGTGTGCCATGCACATTTATTTATTTGGATGTTGTAATTCATATGAGCACTGTGCATGCATGTTTATTTGAATTAAAAATGAATATATTTTATTTCTAAGTTTGTTAGCTTATTTGAAAGTTATATCACGGTCCCTAATGAGAGATTTAAACTGGCCTGGGAAGAAGAACTAGGAATAGGTGTTTGACTGCAGTATGGTCATGCTCAGTTAACAGTAGGCGTCAGCTGAATCAAGTTCACCCATTGCTTACATTATACCAAGACCAAACTGCACAAAATATTTTCTACCGTCTCATCATTCTGTGATAAGTGCAAGGTCACCGAGGATACAAGTGCTCATGATTTATGGTTTTGCCATTCATTCTGGACAAACATATTCAATTGGTACTCTAAGGCCTATAACAGGCCTCTTCTAAATGACGCGGAATTGCTATCTTCGGCTTATCACAACATACCTTTAGCCTTCCAAAAACTTAACAACAGGCCCTCACCTTGGCTAATTGTGGCCAAGAAACTTAAGAAACTGGAAGTCATCTTCCCCTCCCTCTTTTCGATAATGGACATGATTTCTGTTATACAAATCGAGAGACTCAGATACTTGAGGTCCAACTCCACTGAAAAGTTTTCTGCTGTTTGGGGACCGTTTCTTGGATACTTGGATACTTCAACTAGCTGGCAAACTAATGTTAACTGTATATTAATTTTGGCCATTCCTAGTGACTGATTCTGCAGCAGCTTTTTGTTTTAGTTATCAGTTTAGTTTGTTTTTTTTATTGTAATAATTACAATTGATGTATGTTTACATCAACTTAAAAAATTGCCTTTTCAAAAACATTTTAAAAAATTACAATTATTTGCACATTAACACCGTATGTTAATGTTTTTTCCTCACTCTAACCAGGACACTAGTGACTAAACAGTGTTTGTGCTGCTGTCTGATAAAAAAATAATGTTTCGGCTCTTGTATTTCAGAAGAAAAAGTAAACAGATTTATAAATGATAACTTGCCATTACTCAGAAGGTGGACTATATGGCTCTGGACTATAACTATTTTTCTATTACTTTTATGTTAAAGCTGAGATTTACATAAAATAATTTAACTGCAACTTTGTTAAAGGGACCACTACTGTTGAAAAGCTTATTATTTGTTTAAATGTTTATAAACCTAATTTTATTGCACTTTTGTCCTTTCAAAATAAGAGCGCAGTACTCCACTTTTGAATTTTCTTATTTAAGCTTGCCTATGGCATTGCAATAAACCACAATTAATCAGAGAAAATCAGGATGAGTTTTGATTAATATATTTCATTATTATCCAGCAAAATGTAACTTAACATTTTTTCCACAATAATTTCATTTGCATCTCATTAAAAAAAAATTCTCCAGTTTTGATCAATTAAAATGCTAAAACGTCCTTTTTTTCATGGACCTAAACATTCCCTCTTGCTCCCCATTTTCTTATCCAGCCTCATTTGACTGGTACACAACAGCCCCAAGCATTAGGCGACGCAGTTAAGCATGTCTTTTTACCATACTATACTAAATAAAGATAAATTCAAGCTGAATTAAAAAAATTAACAAATAAATAAACAAATAAATAACCCAGCCGACTCACCATTGTAGCAGAGGAAGGGTTTTAGCAGCTGGCAGTTCCAGTCAGACCACTGTCCATATATGTCCATGGCGCCACAGGACTCATGACCTGCCAGGTTATTAGGTTCTGAAGGAGCCCATAGGCTTATTTTCAAGGGAGCATGTTTGTAAGACCAGTGCCAGCTTTGGTAGTCGTTGTATAGTCCAATCCAGGCAATAGAAGCGAAATTCTTGCTTTTCTCTAATGCCACAAGCTTTGTCCAATCATCAGTGCTTGTAACTGTGGCCAGGTCATCGTAGTTTGCCCTGCAGTACGTCTGTGCATTGTTCCATGTTTTTGGTGTTAGAATCAGATAATAGTCATGAGCGATGGGGCGTGGAGCACATATAACCACTGGAAGAACACCTGTTGAGAATATTGTCTTGTTTGAGACCAGACATGTTTACTGATCAAAATAAAGTCCTAATGCTGAAGTGCATAAACATTTTAGGTTCAGAACCCACATTGGAGGCAGATGATCTGGGGTGGGGGATTACCTGGGGGACAGTCTGTCATCCATGGAACAGCTTTATTTATGACTTTAATATCAATGTGTATTTGCACAGTTTTTGTGATGCTAATGACACTTTTTTAAAGAGACTTTTGGTTTTCTTGGACTTTCTGATGCAACTGAATTGCATTAGTATACACAGATCCACAGAGCCACTTCATTTCATACACCTACCTTGTATCTACAATCATATTCCCCTTTACCTGCTTGTCTGACCATAAACGTTCTTTTTGGTGTCCTGAAGTCAATCAGACTGAAGTCAACCTACATCATTTATTAGTGAGTCATACTGTGTTTTCAATTAACAGAACTTCACTGCTACTGGCAACCGTTTCAGAAAACACCAGGACTGGTGTTCACGAAGCAGTCATATGGACTGATCTCAGACGGCTTGTGAAAACAGACCCTGTTGAGTAAAAAAGCTGCCAGTAGTACTGGCAACAAAATGCCTACAGGAAGTCATGCATTGTCCTAAACCACATTTACAAGTCAACTGCACAGTAATGAAGAGGTGGATATGGTTTAAGTGAGTTGCCAGAAGTTTCAGAATGTGTTTAGATCAAAGAACTTGTGACTATTAACTTCTAGAGTTAGCAGTGTTAGCCTAGCAGCTCTAGTGCTAAACTGAACAAGCAGAGCACGTTTTAGCTGATCTGGGGTCAGTAGAACCCTGTGGTTGAATTCCCACAAACCTATTCCTTTTTAAAAGAAAAAACAAGGAGTGACAGTGATTATACATTCTGAGACAATGTTTTGTTGTTGAAATCATCATTTGTGCTTTTAAGAACAAATTAATTTTTAACCCAGTTTATTACATTCATTGATGGGTGTAATCATACAGAAACACACTATATCACCAGAATGTGGTTTATAGACAGCCGCCTTACCTGCCAGATACAGAAGAGGTAAAATCTTCAGCTTCATGATGAAGGAGCAGGAAGGCTAGGAAGATGCTGAGTATCAGTCCAGAGATCTTCCTTTCTGATGGACTTAACTGACTACCGAGGCCTTATCATTTCCAAATTTCTTATGCAAAACTCTCAGTCTGCTTATGCAAAGACACGGATGAATGCATGGCAAGTAGCTACAACAACACGGATGGTGGAGACTTATTTCCATCTTGCCCTTTCCTAAGACACATCTCTTTCTATTTAAATAGAACCAAAGTGCATGGAAATGATCACTGTTTGCCACTGAGGTGTGCTGAGATCCCAGCAGAGGAAAGGAGTGAAAGAGTTTGTTTGGTTTTCTTTGGTACTCTATTAGAAAGGAGAGCTGAGAAGCATTACTTGTAACAAAAAATGGTCCACGTTTTAGCAGCTTTCCACCAAACCCATGGAAGCCATGTTTGAATAGTTTTTAATGACATGTTTGGAGTTGGTATGAGCACTTTCACAATACATCCACTACAAGAATAGTGCTTAGCATATCTAAATAGTTCTTGACTTGGATGTACATTGGTATAATACTCTGACATCTTGTAGGGGTGTGTGTACAATCATGTTGGAACAGGAAAGGATCTTCCCCAAATTTTGAAACAGAGTTAGAAGCATTTTACTGCTTAAAATACCACTGTATGCTCTAGCAATAATTGTAATGTTTTATGGAGCAAATTAAGACTGAAAAACAGCCCAAAGCCCATTATCCCTCCTCCGCCAAAGGTGTAAAGTGGACTATTCTGGCACACATGAACACACCACAGCGTGAATATGGTGACTTTTTTTTTTACAATTGGTTACACAGTGAATGTCACGTTTCCCCATATTTCTAGAAAGAGGGCAGGTGCGTAGCCAGACTTCTGATGTAGTTTTTTTATTTAAACAAACAAACTGGCATGAGGGCCATAAAACAAACTTGAAACAAAAGGAGAATAGAGAATGTATGATGGTGGACCGACAATTAAGGTCCCAAACTAACAGAACTAAATGCAAAACCTAAAAGTCTATGAACCAATGTTAAACTAGACATCACATTCTCTGACTGGTGTACAAAATTGAAGCTAAATATGAAATCGAAGCTATATGCCACTGCAGGGCATTCACATTTTATCTAGTTTGATGTAGAAAAACAAGTTACCCTCAGACCTCAGAACCACATTTACAACATTACAACGGGCACCTTCCAAATCACATCACGTTAACATTTATAAATCATTTTTCTTCCTGAATCTGAACACTGTAACAATATAAGAAAGTCAAAATAAATATAAAAATGTTTTAAATAAAAGAAATCAAAATAAGCCCTGGAAGTTCTTTTTTTCCTAAATTCTTTTAATTTGTGACGCTCCCTCTCTCTCTGTTCCTCACACACACACACACAGACACACACACACTGTTAATTATTCATGTTCTTTCCTGTGCAGCAGATGTTTTCATTTAAATAGACAATAATATAAATGTTGGATTGGATGAATTGTAAAATAAACACTTATTGGAAAAGTTTACTGGCCACAGGTAATATTGCAGTACAGTCCTTCAACATAGGGATATCCTCCACTCAGGTCAATTTATAACCAGGCCAAACTAGTTTTAACACAAAGAAATCTGGAAAAAATAGATATTGAATCGAGTCGGGTCAAGAATCGAATCAGATCATGACCTTGTGAATCGGAATCAGATCGTAACAAAGCTGAGTGAAAAACTACCGACACATATGAGAGTTTGGAGTAAGTTATTGCACGTATTTTGATCTCAGTAGTAATATTATGTAATGAAAAGCTAATATTGGCTTAAGAAGTAATATTGCAAATAAAGACTAATGCACATGCAAGTGACTAATGCACATGCAATGACTAATGCAAGTGATTTAGCACCCGTTTAGCAAATGTCAGATGATGCAGGTATCAGCAAAAAAAAACATTTTTCTTGTATTTTTCTCTCAAAACAATTGTAATGAAAGAATATACTTTAATGAGCAGTCATTTCTGCAGTGGTGCGCAGTAAACAAACTCATGCCAGTAGCTACTGGAGTCCATTTTCATAACAAATAAAAAGCTGCACTGTCCTCTGATGCTGATTTAAGGTGTAAGACAAGTTTTTATAGTAGCTTCTACAACTGCACACTCACACACACTCACACAAATAATGTTTTACATAGTAAAAGAAGCATCACCTCAAGATCTGGATACAATGGGACAAATGTAAATATCACCTTTCAGTATGATTTCCTGTCCTACAGCAGGCTAGTCTACACAAAACAGTTCCACTGACACTCTAGAATGCTGAGGAATGTCTGTTTTTCCCTCCGACAGAGACCAATGCTTAAAAAGTAGCCCATAATTCAGTAGGGAACAGGGGTAGTCCATACTATGGAACTCACATCCCTTTCATATTTTTTACAAATTTAGTTTCATAAATAGTTTTTGTGTGGTGGTATGATCCTTTTCCCCTTATTCCATAGTTCACTTGTCAATATCCATACAATATTCAGACACCGACATGACATCAAATATCATCATTAATAAAATAATAAAAAGTGTCTACCTGGAAAAATGTCTTAAGCTTAATCCCAGTAGTGGAAATTCATCGTTACAGCAGAAATATAAGCAGCTTAAACAAGGAGCAAGATAAAAAGGCATGTAAGTATTAGTGCTGTCAATCGATTACATTTTTTGATCTAATTAATTACATGGTGTGGCGATAAATTAATCTAATTAATCGCATTTAATCGCACATACATAGGGACATTACAAGAAGCAGTTTTTTTTACCATTTATTATTGAATACAAGCCTTTAACTATATCACCGACTGAACCAAACCTCTGAATTAGGTTTCTGTTTATGACAGTTGTAAGTTTTGATACACTTCCCTGTCTCTCAAATAAACCCTGCCACCATTATCATTGCTTTTTCCAGCCCTTTTCAGACCCAGATCACCCTGCTGCCTCTCCTACCTCCCCTAGCTGCCTCTCACTAGTAGTGATGGGTTGTTCTCAAACGATTCATTCATTTTGAACAAATCCTTAATGTGACTCGGGAACAACGATTCTTCATGTACGAGTGATTTGTTCAGTCGCACATGCGCATTTGCGCTACGTCCTTAAGTTTCTGTATTCGAATTTTTGAGTCTCAAACCCGAAGACTCGAGAGATGAACTATTCAATTCTCTTTCCGGCTAAGGCTGCATAAGTTAACATTACGTGGCTGTCACGTGATGAATGTATGACTCAAACCCGAAGACTCGAGAGATGAACTAATCAACGACTCAAACCTGAAGACTCAAGATAATAACTAATCAATTCTCTTTCCGGCTCAGCCTGCATTGGTTTGCTAAATGGGCTGTCAGGTGATGAACAAACAACTGAAACCCGAAAACTTGTCAGATAAGAGGCGAGGTGAGTGTATTATAGATTAAAGACACAGGTAAACAATGAATGAAACTTTTCTGTTCCTTATAGCACTATAGTTTTGTCTAGTTTGTAGTATGATCAACATTTGTGTAAACATGTGTTAGGAAAGTAACACGTAACATTTTTATTATATTTTGCTAAAATTAACGAAATGACTCGAAAAAAGATTCGTTCATTTTGCTGAACGAGACTCAAAGAGCCGAGTCGGTAAAATGATCCGAACTTCCCATCACTACCGCTCACACACTTCGGCCACAGCGCAGAGACTCCGCCCCTCTGGAGGCCTGGAGAGAGCTAATGCTAAAACTACCAATGCTACGGCTGTGTTACGAAGTTTAACCGAGAGACGCGCGAGTGTCGTTTCCAAAAGTCAAATATTCCCCTTCAGAGTCAGAATAGGCAAAAAACACTCAAGATAAGGGACAACTTCTAATTAGCGATTTTGATGTTTTTTCTTCCAAATCTCACAAGCTTACTCGCGTGCTGTGAACTGAACTGTGCTCTCTGGCTGCTCACGCAGCAGAAATTTGGGAATATGACGGATTCTTGGTCTGCCTAATAGTGGCAGGGCTTAAAGCGTTAATTGCGTAAAAAATATTAAAGCATTATATTTTTCTGTGATTAATTAATTTAATTAACGCGTTAAATTCCCAGCCCTAGTAAGTATTGTAGTGACCCGCCAGATGAACAAACACCGGACCGACTGATTTAACAATTAAAGGTTACAATTAACAATTAAAGATTTTAAACAATTAACTTAAAGAACAAAACCCCAAAGTCACCACAGTATGTTAAATTCATCGATAACCTAATTTTTGAATTTGCTAAATCAAACAGGGTACAACTTGATGGAACGAACTAGAGCGTGTTGGTCAGAAATTAAACTGTTTAACAAATTTGTATTATATCATATTTTATGCTTTATACGCCAATATTTAAACACTAGAACAATATTATTAACAAGAATGAGAATTATAATTTGTCAGACTCATTCAGTGAAGAGACTCATCAGTTTAAATCCTATTGGACAGGTCTGAGCTTAAAAATGTAATAAAATAATAAAGTAATTTATAGCATTCTTTTATAATATTAACAATTCTACTACTACTACTACTACTACTACTACTACTACTACTACTACTACTACTACTACTATTAATTATACTGTGGCTCAGAGGCCACGCGAAGTCCGGAGGCCACGCCCCACCGCTGGTGATTGGCTGGTCCGCTGTGAGGTCATCAGTCAGCGCCGGTGTGTTAGTATGATCCGTGAGATGTTCAGAGATGAGGGAGAAGAAATCATCTAAAGAGAAGAAAAGAAAGCACTCTCATCGTGGATCTGGCGATGGAGACAGAAAACGGAGGAACACTGAGTCCAGTGTGGAGGTGTGAAAACGAAAATCAACCGCATAGACATTTATTTGACAAGATTTAATAATATACATACATACATACATCCACCCACACAGCTCTCCTAGAAGGGTAAAATGTTTAAAACGAGCGTTTGCGTGCCTCAATAATGCTACAATGTCGTTTAGTGCTTATAATTGAAATAGTTGTTGCGCAAATTTAGCTTGAGTTTTTAAATACGATTAAAAAAAATGATACTAGAGGAAACTGGCTGAGCAACGAATGCACAGAAAGAGAAATACAAAGACTAGCCAGGCCTCCTCGTCCAACATCACTGCGTGACATCATAGATGCTTTAAATAATAAATAGGCACAGAAACTCAAATCTTGTGGAAAGCCTTCCAAGAAGAGTGGAAGTTGTTATAACATTACGAGCTTCGTTTTTATTTTTGTATTTGATCATTTCCTGTTGAAGTAATGGTCAGGTCAACATTTTTAGCCATAGATACCTAAGGTGGATGTAAATACTATAGAATTACTCCTAAAATAGTTTACCAGTAACACAAATACTGGGTTGGAGTTCTCCATATTAAGCCCATTATTGCACAAAATAGTGATAAGTATTGATATTGCGTATGATTCTTTTGCTTAAGTAGTGAAACAGTAAGTAGTGATGATTTAGTTAGGATTATGTTAAGGTTATTGGACTTAATTGAAATAATACAACAAGTAATAATTTAGCGCACAATACACATCTGCCCATCTTTTTCTGCATTCAGCCACAACATTGCTGAATTGGTGACCTAATATTGAATATCCCAGTTGAAGGATTCCATGAATGTACATATTTTAAATAAGACTAACAGATCATTTTAATGGCAGTGACACTTTTGCAGTTTTCTGCCACCAAAGTGAGCCATCATATATTTGAATGATCAAATGTTAGATGAGTGCTTGTACCCACAGTCACAGCCTCTTGTGCCTCTTTTGTTGAAGGATATTAAAGAGGAGGTGGATCATCCTGAGGTGGCAACCAAAGAGCCAAGCGACATCGAGGAGGGAGGACTGGACCTGGACGTGCCTTTTAAACCCATAACCGAATATGTGATGGACAGGCAGGAGATGCTGGAGCAGTGCTTCCGAGTCCTTGGCGAAAACAAATTGAGGAAGATGCTGCCTGATGAATTAAAAGTATTTAAGCATAATTGCTGACTAGTTTCGTAATAAGACGGTTAATAACAAAATCTAATATTTTATTTATGAGCACCAATCCAGAAATGGAAGGGCACTGTACAAAGGAATTTAAAGACACATCTGCAGTATTCTCAGACATAAAATACTGTATGCAATGTAGTTTTTTGGAACATGCTTCATACATATATTTA
Organism: Ladigesia roloffi; assembly: GCA_037577295.1. Classification (NCBI taxonomy): domain Eukaryota; kingdom Metazoa; phylum Chordata; class Actinopteri; order Characiformes; family Alestidae; genus Ladigesia; species Ladigesia roloffi. The sequence continues at coordinate 14,517 of JBBKCR010145464.1, forward strand.
TCTCTTGTGTAGATTCAGACATATATATGTGTATTTATTTGTATCTGTGTTTTTAATGTATATTTGCTCTCATATTTTTTAATGTGTTAGTTTTCTGCCTCTTCTTCTTTTGAACTCTTCACTTTGCTGCTTGAACAATGCAAATTTCTCACTTGTGGGACTAATAAAGAGTAATCTTATCTTGCTGCAATAATTTAAAGACATAATCTGTGAAAGGATATGTAATACTAACAAAGAGCATCCTGATAATTTCCCACTCACTTTCAATATTGGTGTATTTGATCTAACATCCTGATAATTTCCCACTCATTTTCGATATTGGTGTATTTGCAGGAGTGTTCCCTTGCAGAGATCAAGAAGCTGTGCTGGGATCAGCTGCAAGAGCTTTCCAAGAACAATCTTCTCCAGATATTAGAGGGTAAGAATCACATATGTGTAAACTTGTGCTGTCAAGCGATTAACATTTTTGATCGAATTAATTACATGGTGTGGTGATTAATTAATCTAATTAATCGCATTTAATCGACAGATACACACAGACATTACAAGAAGCAGATTTTTACCATTTATTATTTAATACTTTAAGTCTATAACTTGGGCTACAATGGTCATGAATTTTTTATCATTGACTGAACCAAACCTATGAATTAGGTTACAGTATATGACGGTTGTAAATTTTGATTATGTCTCCCAGCTCTGACACACACTCCGGCCACAGTGCTGAGACTCCGCCCCTCTGGAGGTCTGGTTGGAAAATCTAAATGCTACGGCTAATTCCAGCTCAATCCCCCCGTCTCCTGCTGCTTGTAGCTCGACCAATACCTCTCCTACACTGCGATTCACCACTGCCACGCTCTTTCCCGATGGGCAAAGAGTTGAAATAAACATGTTTGTAGTTCATGTTCCCTTTCGCCTCGCACGGTGGTGCAGCTGCGCTCCAAAGTTGAACCGGGAGACGCGCGAGCATCTTTTCCAAAAGGAAAATATTCCCCTTCAGATTCAGAATCGGCAAAAAACATTCACAGGACATCATTGGACAACTGTTTATTAGCTACTTTGCAGTATTTTTTCCCCAAATATCACAAGCTTACTCAAGTGCTGTGGGCTGAACTGTGCTCTCTGGCTGCTAACGCAGCAGTGATTTGGGAAGATTTTTAATTTTTGGTCTTGAATTGAAAACTAGTGGCAGGCATGAAAGTATTAATTGTGTTAAAAATATTAATGCATAATTTTTTTCTGTGATTAATTAATCTAATTAACGCGTTAAATTCCCAGCCCTAGTGTAAACATTCAGCTCACAATACTACAGTGGAAAATAACATTCATATCAGCTTTAATGCTTATAGTTATCTGTGATGGTCAGTTGATGACATATTTGTTTGAGTGTCCATATAGGATCCATAGTAATAAGAAGTTTAAAACTGCTCAAATTTTGGCCAAATCATCACATTAAAGGCACATCCAATGATAAAGCCAGCTGTGATTCGGTACAGTTTTTAAAAAGTGAAGATGGGTTTGTATTCTGACGGTGACTTAAACCCATTTAAAAAGGTAATTGCAGTGTCTCCATTTGCAGGAAAAGAGTTGACGGCTAACTCAGAAGCTGCAGAAGATGATACTAAATGGAATTTAGCAGACAATCAGTAAGACTTTTTCTTTCCATGTCTATCTGTGTGGCACAGATATCTATTCTCATCACTCACAGCAGACACTGGCATCAACAATTTCTACAAATGTCCAAGTAACAGAAATCAAGAAGCATCTTTTAGGTCATACTAACCTTCGTTTGCTGATTTTGTGGTTCACTATGGTTTGTAGGCAGGACAACAATGTGGACTCAACCTCCTCTGTGAAAGAGCCTGTTGAAGCAGAGGACAAACAAGGTAATGTGAAAACCCACACAGGGAACACAACACCTGGAACTGGTTTTCTTTATTCACTTTTTGTCTTGAATGCCTGCTGGACCAGGGGTGACCAGCTCATCTCCTGGAGGGCAGAGGTCTGGTTCAGCTTTCCTGTTAATTCCCAAGTTTACTGAGTGTGTTTGAAGAGGGAAACTGTGCCCGGCGTTGACCCTCCATGAGCAGAGCTGGGGACTAATGTGTTGGATTGTTTTCGGTTTTGAATGAATACTGTGATTTCTTGCACATGCTAATTGATCTCCTTTTTTCTTCGCAATGAATATCCACTGTAGCAAAGCTCTTGATTCAACACCTGTTACATCTATTTTGTGATGCAGCTCTATTTTATTCCTCATTATGGGCTATTACAAATGGATCTAACTTACTTTACTAGTGTCTGTTCATAAAATCAGATGTATTCCGACCGTTCTTGCACATTAACACCATAATTATGAATTAGCATGTATTGTTACTGTTCGCTTTCCAAGACTATGCACCACCGGTTTCATCAAATTGTGAGATGAAAAACATCATTTTTTGGCAGAAGACTAAAAACACGATCCAGTAGATCCAGTCAAAATGAGAGGATAGCTTTAGTGACCCTCCAGCATCCCTAAAAACAAATAAACATTAGTAAGAAAACAAATTAGAACATTAGAGGATAGCGTAATATCTCACCATATAAGTATAAGTCCAACCAGCTACTTTTATTCATGACTGTGACTAGCTTTTGTTCATGTGTTATTAAATAAGTTAAATTCACAGTTTACTATTTCAATTCTACATTCTTGACATGCAGGTGGATCTGGAGAGGAAAGTGATGTATTAAGCATCAATGCTGAGATGGACGACAGCGACATTGAGGGACACAAGTCCGACAAACCTCCAGTCGAGGAGACCACTGCTGTAATGGCCACAACCCCTTCTGCATCTGCCTCTGCTGTCCCTCCACAACCAGACGTCCAAGCTGCCGAACCAAAACTGGAACTTCAGCACGACATTGACAAGAGCGTTAGTGAAATCCTGGCCTTGACTACAACCTCCTCCAGCCAAGCCGAGCTGGAGCCCCCGGCCTCCAGGGAGAAGCCGCCCCCCTCACATCCTCTTCCCCCGACCCAGGCAGTGGCGCCCTCGGCTCAGCAGCTGGCCCTGCTGGAACTGGAGATGAGAGCCAGAGCCATTAAAGCGCTAATGAAGGCCAACGAGATCAATAAATAAGCAAGCAGTGAAAACATCCATGCACTGCCCACATATGCCAAAACTGGCAAAAATCACATTCAGTCTAATTAGAGACTACATTTCACTCTACTGTTTTTGGTAAAACATCTATGTTTAGAGTATGTTCCTCATTTAGGTCACATAGTTCAGATCAGCTTATTACAGATCATTAGAACAGTGTCTTACATTGGACTCGCAACTAAACAAAGTTCTCGACAGTTTCCCATTAGGACCAATGTGATTTCTGCCAGCAATCTACAAATCTGGGAGCATGGATGCATTCCTTTCTGAGCACTCAAGGCCTGTACCTGTCCTTTAAGTGGCATGAGGAACTTCTGAGGCCATATTGGCTTTATAATGTACGTTTATGTTTTAGGAACATGTACAGCCACATTGGCTGGTCTTGTTTTGCTGGGCAGTGAATAGCTGGTGTTTCACAAAGCAGAATTTCTTATTAAACTGGATCTTTTAAGGCAAAATTGAAGGTTACAAAATATGTATGTTCCCTGCAGCTTGCCTTGTTAGACAGTCTTTAGAGGTAAATGGGCCCATATCTTTATTTTATATAAAAAAACAATCAACCAAGAGAGAAAAGGAGTTTACAAAATTATCAGGGAAAACTGACCAGTGGGGAAAAACAGCGGAAAAAATAGTGAAGGAAAAATGTAGGCTATGGACCCTTTAAATTAATGCCCTATTGTGTCTTTGTAGATGGTCACTTTCCTTGGACATTAATTTTAACATCCTTGTTCTTAAAACACCAACCCATATGTGTCAGTGCGTACGGAGGGCAAAGGGCAGTTTCTATAATATGATATTGTTCAGAGCTATGGACCATATGCAGCAGAATGCGAAACTGATCGTATCTCATCTGAGAAATCCTGCTTTATGAAATACAATCCTAGTTAGCAGCCCTAATTTATTTGTTTTTCAATCGCTACTTTACCCTGGAGATAAGACTTGTTACACAGTAGCGTCACAGCTACCTCTACAGGCGTAAACATTCAAACCATTTTCCCTCTGACTCATCCCTCTTTAAATAAAGCCCACTCGTTCTGTCTTATTCTATATAGTCCTGCTGAGTTTTGTAACTCGGGCCTGTTGGGTAGAAATTTCCCAGTATTTTATGGTTCCTTACTGACTGGCATATGATTTGGCAAAGTCACAATCTTACTCTTCAGCTTGTTAGATTTCATCAAATTAAATGCATGATTTGTGGCGGCCTGGCATCCAACCAATGCGTGGTCAGATAGGGCACCTTGTGTCCTAGTGGTTAGAGAGTTGCCCCTGCAATCAGTAGGTCTTAGGTTCAAATTCCAAGTCTGCAAGTGGCACCACTGTGATACCCTTGAGCAAGTTACCATCCCCACACTACTCCCTGGGCTCTCTTTCCTGGCTGCCTGCTGCTTCATTTGGCTCGTTTGTGTTTTCTACATAACTCTCTTTGTTTTGAGTTTGGTTTATTGGCCATCATGCCTGGGTTTTTGCTTTTGTTTAAATAAAGAATATTGAAATATCTGTCTGCCTAAATGCCTGCCCTCATTCGGGAGTTGAAAGGGAACCAAGACAGCCAACTAGGATCAAGAATAGTGGCTTTTGGTAGCAAATGGAAATTTCACACTAAAGAGCAAATTCAAATCAAATTCAAATTCAAATTTTATTTGTCACAAACACAGTCATACACAGTACGATATGCAGTGAAATGCTTGTACGAC